>JADRCC010537772.1:0-17173 GCA_019843855.1 Hylomyscus alleni
ACCAATTGACAGGACATCCAGACAAAACCTAACAGAAAAACAATGAAACTAACAGACATTTTGAATCAAAGAACCTAGCAGACATTTATAGAGTATTTCTCCCAAGTCCTTCTCAACCCCTCATGGAACCTTCTCTAAAATTGACCATCTAGTTGGTCACAAAGCAAGCTTCAAAAGATACAAAGAAAATTGAAATAATGCCTTGTATCTTATCAGAACACTATGGACTAAAACGGGATTTTGACCACTCAGAAACACTGTAAAGTCAACACATTCATGGAAATCAAACAACTCTTCTCCTTCTTAATGATCGTGGAGAAAATAAGGACAGTAATGAAAGACTTTCTAGAATTCAATGAAAATGAAGGCACTACATACCTAAATTTATGGGACATAATGAAAGTATTTCTAGGAGAAAAGTTTATAGCACTAAGTGTCCACATGAAAAAATTAGAAAATTCTCATATCAGCAATTTAAAACTGCACCTGAAAGCTCTAGGAAAAAAATCAAGTACACCAAAGAGGAGTAGAAGTCAGGAAATAATCAAAATCAGGGCTGAAATCAATCAGTTAGAAACAAAGAAAACAATACAAAGAATTAATAAAACTAAAAGCTGGTTCTTTGAGAAAATCAACAAGCTAGACAAACTTTATCCAAACTAACAGAGAGACAAAGTGACAGAATAAACAAAATCAGTAATGAAAAGGGAGACATAACAACTTACATTGAAGAAATTCAAATAATCACTGTCTTACTTCAAAAATCTGTACTCCATAATATTGGAAATTTTTAACAAAATGTATGATTTTCTAGACAGATACAATTTACCAAAATTAAATCAAGATTAGGTAAACTATTTAACAGCCTCATAACCCTTAACTAGATATGAACATCCATTAGAAGTCTCAAAACCAAAAGAAGCCCTGGACCAGATTTTTTTTATACATAATTCTGCCAGACTTTTAAAGAAGAGCTTATGCCAATACTGCTCAAACTACTCCATATAATAGAAACAGAAATGACACTGCCAAACTCATTCTATGAGGCCATAGTCATCTCTATACCTAAACCACACAGAGACTCAACAAAGAAAGAGAACCGCAGACCAATTTCTCTTATGAATATTGATTAAAAAACATTCTCAACAAAGTACTCACAATTGGAATCCAGGAACACATCAGAACATCATCCATCAAGATCAAATAGACTTCATTCAAGAGAAGCAAGGATGATTGAATATAAAAAAAATCAAGGTAATCCATGATATAAACAAACTTAAAGAAAAAAATCACAGAACTATCTCACTAGAGGCACAAAATGCCTATGGAAAAAATCCAACACCCTTTCATATTAACAGTATTAGAGAATTCAGGGATACAGTGCACATACATAAATTTCATCACAGGACTATATACAGTGAGCTAATAGCCAACTTCAAACTAAATGGAGAGAAACTTAAAGAATTTTCACTAAAATCAGGGACAAGAAAAGGCTGCCCGCTCTGTCCCTTCATTTACAATATAGTACTTGAAATTCTAGTCAGAGCAATTAGACAACCAAAGACTATCAAGGGATACAAAATTTAAAGGAGGAATTCAACATATTTCTGGATGATATGATAGTATACAAAAGCAACCCCAAAAATTCTACCACAGCACTCCAACAGCTGATACATACCTTCAGCAAGTGACTGAATACAAAGTTAATTCAAAGAATTCAGTAGCCATCCTTTATACAAATGATAAACAGACAAATGATAAACAGACAAAAAAGAAAGAAATTAGAGAAACAACACCTTTTACAATAGCCACAAATAATATAAAAAATCTTGGAGTAACTCTTCACAAGCAAGTGAAAGATCTGTATTACAAAAACTTCAAGTTCCTGAAGAAAGATGTCCCCAGAAGATGGAAAGATCTCCCATGATCATAGATTGGTAGGATTAACTTAGTGAAATTGGCCTTCTTACCAAGATCATCCTACAGAATCAATGCAATCCTCATCAAATCTCCAATACAATTATTATAGTCCGTGAAGGAGCAATTCTGAACTTCACATGGAAAAGAAAAACCCAGGATTGCCAAAACAACTGTGTACAATAAAAAGAATTTCAAAAGGTATCACTATCCCAGACCTCAAGCTGTACTACAGAGCAATAGTGACAAAAACGGCAAGATATGGATACACAAACAGACATGTTGATCAATGGAATCAAATTGAATACCCAGAAACTAATCCACATACCTGTGGGTTTTGGAAACTTGATTTTTGCTAAAGAAGCCAAAATTATACAATGAAAAAATGAAACCATCTTCAACAAATGATGTTGGACTAGCTGGATGTCTGCATGTAGAAGAATGAAAATAGATCCCTACTTATCACCCTGCACAAGACTCAAATCCTAGCAGATCAAGGACCTCAACATAAAACTGGATATACTAAATATCTTAGAAGAGAAAGTGGGAAAAACTGTTGAACCCATTAGTACAGGAGACAAGTTCTTGAAAGTAACTGCCTCTCAGAGTAGGGGGTGGGTTTGGGAGAACTCTGGGGGTCTACTAGAAGGGAGGTAACATTTGTAATGTAAATAAATAAAATAATTTAATAAAAATTAAGAAAAAGAAATGTTCAAAGTCTTAGTCATCAAGAAAATACAAATCAAAACAACTATGAGGTTCTATGTTACAGGCATCTGTAATGAGAATGGTTAAGATCAAAACTGAAGAGATAGCACGTTCTTGCAAGGATGTGGAGCAAGGGAAACACTCCTCCACTGCTGGTGTGAGTGCAAACTTGTACACTTTGGAAGTCAATTTTGTGTTTTCTCAGCAAACTGGGATTAGTTCTACTGTAAAATCCAGCTATATCAGTTCTGAGTATATCCCCAAAAGACATTTCAATGTCTCAAAAAGATTGTTGCTTAACTATATTCACAGTAGCTCCAAACTGGAAACAACCTATATGTCTCTCAACTGAAGAATGGAAAGAGAAAACAGTACATCTACACAATGAAATACTTTATTGTTCAGCTATTGAAAACCAAGACATCATGAATTTTGCTGTCATCCTGAATGAAGCTATTCAGTCTCAAAAGAACATGCATGGTATGTACTCAAATATATGTGGACATTAGCCATAAGATACAGGTACTATGTTACATTCCACAGACCCAAAGAAGCTAAACAAGAAGAAAAACCCAAGAAGTAAGCTTAAATCTCACTTAGAAGGGGGAATAAACTAGTTAGGCAGATGGAGGGAGGGACATGGAAAGGATTAAAGATGGAGGGAGGGATGGGAGATTCAGGGTCATGTGAAGGGGAGGACAAGAGAAATGGCTAGATGAAAATGAAAGGAAATCTGCAACTGATAGGGGTGAGGAGGGGGTCATCTCCAGGATGAAACAGAGACCTTTGAAAAGGGAGATGCCCAAGATTCAATGGGTGTGACTTTAGCTGTGACTTACTACATTGGAGATATGGAACCTGAAGAGTCCACCTCCTGTAACCATACAAGAACCCTTTGGAGTAATAGAGACACCAACTCACCCACAAAACTTTCAAACCAAAAATATTCCTGTCTACAAGTAATATAGGCACAGCAGAGGGAGCAGAGACTGGGGGAATGGCCAAGCAATAACCAGGCCAACTCAAGACCCATCCCATAGGAAAGTACACATCCATAGCACTATCAATGATACTCTGTTATGCTTGCAGACAGGAGCGTGTTATCCTCTGAGAGGCCCTACCCATCAGCTGACTCGGATAGATGCAAACACGCATAGCCAAATGGTGGATGGAGCTTGGGAACTCTCATAAAAGAATAGTAGGAAGGATTGTGGGCCCTAAAGGGGATAAGGATCTCCACAGAAAAACCAACAGCTTCAATTAACCTGGATCCTTGGGGCTCCCAGAGTCTGAACCACCAATCAGAGAACATATATGGGTAAATCTAGGCCTTCCTGCTCATTTGTAGCAGATATGCTGTCTGACTATAATGTGTGTCCTGAAAACTGGAATGGGGGCTATCCCTAAAGGTGTTGCCTCTATATGGGATGTGTTCTACTAGATGGATTGCCTTTTCTGGAATCAGTGGTAGAGGATGCACCTAGCCTTGAAGAGACTTGAAGTGCCAGGTGGGGATGGGATGAGCTCTTATGGGGCTTCTCACTCACTCAGAAGAGAAAGAAGTATGGGGAAATATTGTGGGAGGGGATAAGTGGGAGGGGCAATGAGCAGGATATAAAGTAAATAAGTAAAAAAAATTAAATTAAATGTACAAAAACTGCTGATGATTGTAAACTGTAGTGCCTCTAGTATTCTTCCAAGACCATGGGTCCTGGGAATCAACCCCTAGTTTTGTTTCTGTAAAAAAATGTTTTCTGGAGATAACTGAGGCATCTACAGGATGTCTGATGTGAAAGTGTAGCACTCCTCACATACAAGATATAGTCTTCCCTATCCACCAAAAGTTTTAACTTTGAGGTTTTTTTCCTTTAATATCCTGAGTGAATACAGCTAGACCCTATATATTGGAATTTATTTTAGATGCTGTCCTGGTGCTAGGTGCCAATCATTTCTTTGTCCAGTAGTCTAATTAAAGTCTCTTATTTTTTCAAATTTACTCATTATTTTATTGGCAAATCTCAGTAGAACAAACTTCCCATGTAAAGGGATCTCTCTAACTATAAACCATTCTGTCTCCTAAGTATTAACATTAATAGAATGTATGAAGCTTTGTAACATACACTTAACCTGTGGAATTTGTTATTTTTTGTAGATTCAGCTGACTTTATTTAAACTATAAAAAAATTCTTTAAACGTGATCCTGGGACTCTTAGAAGTTATATGAATACATAGATACCTGCCAATGACTGAATCCTAAATTCTGACTGAATGACTTTATAAAATTAATGTAAGGAGATATATCTGTGCTTAGAAGAAGATCTAACAAAATTCTACATGTATTTTCAATTTCCCTATATTTTTTAAATCTGCAATTATATACAATCACACTATCTCAATTTAATATTTAGTGTTCATCAATGTTGTTTCACAGCAGCAGAATCTGGGCTAGGGAATAAAGTTCCAAATGGCAGAGAGAAAGATATATAGGGTCAGAGCAGCAGTCTAAACCTAAAGCACCAACAGCATCTCTATCTTGCACTGTGCTGGAAGAAAGGACACACTAAGAAAATTCCTATTGATCACTCTGGTCCTCTGAATACCACCTGTATTTGATTGACATGGGTTACATTCTGTTCACAGTAGTTAAAGGCGGTACTTAACTCAGAACTCCAAATTCTAACTATTCAGCAGCCATTTTGTCCTAATTTAATTAAGGAATGTCTTCCTACAGAATTTTTATACATTAAACTAAAGTACACAATTGACTAAATTAAAGGTTAGTAATGGACAAAGAATGCATAATTTTCAAGGTACTATGTAAAAAAAGCCCAAAAGACTACAAAATACTACCTACTGAAGTAACTAATCTTCCCTGCCAGTCTAGGGTCATAAGCCGATAATATGTGCAAAGAAATGCAATACAAGGAATCATGCAAAAATACAGTAAAATGATACAGGAAGTAATGTCAAATCTAGAAAAAAGCTTTTATAAGCACATCACAATCAACTGTGCATGTAAGTTGTAGGTCTAGTGATAGCTGTACTATGTAGCAGAGTCAGCACTCTGAGTTCAAGGCTTCCAGATCTGTGCAGGTAAGTAATGTCATCTTTGGCTGACTGCAGTATCAAGAAGGATGGGAATGAGATGGACAGCAAGGGTTCTGAAACACAATGTCAATTTCATTTGGCAGCTGGGCCTTGATGTCCACTCTGCATATGGGACACTTCTTATTGGTGATCAGCCACTGACCAACATATATTTGGTGGAAAAGGTGGATATGCAGAAGGTGCCTCACATCTTCACATTCCTCTAAAATAGACAAACATATAGTACATTTTTCCTATGTGTCTTCCACAGTCCCTTCTTCCCCATCTTGTTTGCAGCGCAGTTTCCTCTTTTTATATTTATGTGGATATGTGCATCTTTGAATTGTTCCCACAATTGACATTTCCTAATCTTTCTTCCAGATGAATCTATTACTCAAAATTGCTCCTAAAAGGACCTCTGAATGATGCTCCATCCAACCCTGAAGAAATGCAATGAATGTGAGGATAGCCTGCCATATCAGGGACAGATTCAGAGGTTCAATCCAGCATCCTCAAGGTAGGAACATGGGAGCATCCAGACAGAAATGGTACAGGAGGAGCTGAGAGTTCTTTATCTTCATCTGAAGGCTACTAGTGGAAGACTGACTTCCAGGCAGCTAGGGTGAGAGTCTTAAGGCCATGCCAACAGGGACACACCTACTCCAATAAGAAAGACCACACCTCCAAATGTGGAATTTGTTCTTATATTTGTTGTCAATTGTGATAGAATCCTCCTTGAACCAATAAGCATCATTTAACACAATGATTTATTCAGATCACAAATTTGGAGGTAGTATCATGCACACTGACATTGTCTAGCTGGAAATTTTGTGGCATATGTCATTAAATAGTTTCTTATTTATGAACAATGATCCACTGAGTGCATATAAAGATCTACAGAGTCTGAGCTGGGATGTGCACAACCTATGCATACTTTTCTGTGTGAGTCTCCTCTATTTGTACAATATTGTTTAGTAAAATAAATCAGTGCAAACATCTTGTAACTCATTTGGTCAAAGACTTTCTACACAAATCTCAAAATCACAGGTTACGAAAACAACAGTTAGCCATTATGAATTTCATCAAATCACCCAGATTTTGCACACAGTGAAAACAATCAATAGCTCCTTAAATTTATCAGGAATTATACAAATTGTACTGGAAATGTATTTTTCTTTCCTTAAAGACATGAAGATGTATTTTCTCCAGTTAAGGTTCTGGTAAACCTTCAATATAGATGGTTCAGACTCAAGGAAAGTCATGATGCTGGAAATGGAAAGAGGAGATTGAAACAATAAGATATTACTTTAGTTTCGAGTCAAGACACATTCCAGTCTCTGCTCAATGCAAAAACCAACATCTACTTATTCCAGTTCCTCATCTATTTCTATTATTCAGAAAGAGTAAAGTCAATGATCTACCACTCATTTATGTCCTGAGAGAATTCCTGCTAGCAAATAATCAAGCACTCCTAGCTTTCATGTTTCCTAGTTACAAATGGCTTCTAGACACCACCTTCCTCTTTTAATGAGGGTTCTCTTTATGTTTATCCTTCTTTTGCTACCAAGATGACTTTCTGTAGAAGGACATAGCATTTCTGGTTCTTGATTACAGTGGTAACAACTGTCAAAGTATTCTATTAGTATGAAGTGAATCTAGTTTGCTGGGGATCAGCCAAGACATGGTTAGGTACTGAGATGGGACACAACATTGGACAAAGATCTAAGGCTGATGATCTCCAGTCTTTAACTCCCTGTTACTGTTCTGAGGTCTAGAAGCTGATGATTTCTGGTAATTTATTTATTTATTTATTTTTTTTGCTATTCTGGAGCCAAAATCTGATGACTTTTGGCAATTTCACAGAGAAAGAAAAAAGACAAAAGAAAGAAAGAAAGAAAGAAAGAAAGAAAGAAAGAAAGAAAGAAAGAAAGAAAGAAAGAAAGAAAGCTAGCAAGCAAGCTAGGCACACCTGCACACATATATACTGTAGATGGAGACAAGCCTCAAAAGCCATGCTTTATTTTATTTTTCACCCTTTTTATAACTTCTTAGACAAAAGTTCTTTATAAAATTACCTAATAGACAAAAGTTACACAAAAGGGGAATAACAGAGGATGTCATTTTAAGTTCAAACCATTTTTCATTCTATAACCTTGTTATAAGTTCAAAGCACCAGTTCCTATAGCCTTGCTTTATTATTCTGTACACCTGTGGTCTCATTCCTGGACCTGATCTAGAATAAATATTTTTTTCAATCATAAATTTGTCCCATGTCTATTTCTCTTCTTATGGCAATTTATGAAAGTTCATTGTATTCTTACTTATTAAGCATTTACTTACTATTCTATGAGGAAGGGGTATATTCTATTCTTGATTCTGATTTTATTTCACCTCTCTGGCAAAACCGTCTCCTTTAACTTTCTTCCTAAAATTATTTGAATCAAATCAGGAATTCTATAGTCATTGATTCACCTAAACAGCATTAATTTCATTAAAGTTCATATTCATGTTGATCTTCATGAAATTTACCAAAGAGGTTCGACTATCACCCTGGGAATAATTACACTAGGCTATAGGTAGCAAGGGTCTCCAATTGTCCACTTATACCAAGGCAAAGAAATGAGGAGTATGGCCAATATAAACATGAGAAAACATGTCAGTAGCAAAAATCATGGGAAAAATGATATTTCTGGGACTGTGCCTCACCAGAATGCATCTATTGCAGCTGAGCAAGATGGTGGGACCTCTCCAAGGAGCTCACTTGCCCACTGCAGCTCTTCCTGCATGGCATCCGAAAGCAGGTATCTTATGCTTACTACTACTGTGATGAAACACCATGAGCAAAAACAAGTTGAGGAGGAACGAGATTATTTTACTTACACTTACACATATTAGTCCATCACCAAAGGAAGACAGGGGAGAAACTCAAACAGGAAAATGTAGACAAGAGCTGATGAGATGTAAGGGAGTTTTCAATCTCACTGGCTTGGTCTTCATGACTTGTTTGGCATGCTTTATTATAAAATTTGGGAACAACACCCCAGAGTTGTTCCCACCCAGAATATATTGTGTCCTCCCACATCAACCAATAATAAAGAAAATGCCTGACAGACTGCCTAGAGCCAGATCTTTTGGACTATTTTTCTCAATGTGGCTCACTCCTCTCTAATGATTTTAACTTGTATGAACTTTATATAAAAGTAAGTGGCACAAGTAAAATATTTTCAAACAGACACTCAAGCACATCACTGTCAACTCACAACTTTTCCTTTCTTGGTCATCCCTCAGATCACATATTAATATTGCTATCAAAATTTTAAACATTTTACAAACTTAAAAGTCCTAATGTCTTATGAATTCAAACACTTTAAATGTTCACTTAGTCTCTTTTATAAAACATTACTGTGGCCCATATATACTACAGCTTATGTATCTCTGGAGAGTTTCACAGTAACCAAAGACACAGGTGAGAATCTTGCCCGCATACCTATGCTATCTGGGAAGAACATGTGGCACAGCTCAGGAGGATCCACCCACAACTCACAATCTTCAGCTCCAAGTTTCTTTTGGTCTGTTTCCTACTCAGGCCAGATCATTAACCTAGTACTCTCCCACAATCGAAGCCTGTCTGCTTCCCAGGGGTTCCTCAGTAACCAAAGACACATGTGAGAATCTCCCTTAAATACCCATATCAGCTGGGACAACTATAGGAAGTAAAAAAAAATAAAGAATGTAAAAATAGAGGTTACCCTGGAAATGGAAAACCTAGGAAAGAGGCTACAGATGCAAGCATCAACAACAGAATACAAGATATAGAAGAGAGAATATCAGGCATAGAAGATACCATAGAAGATGTTAACACAATGGCTAAAGAAAATACAAAGCATAAAAACACCCAACCCAAAACTTCCAGGAAATCTAGGACACAATGAAACGACCCAACCCAAGAGTAATAGGAATAGAAGAGAGCAAAGATTCCCATCTCAAAGAGACAGGAAAAAATAATCAAAATCATAGAAGAAAATTTCCCCAACATAAGGAAAGAGATGGGCATAAAAGTACAAGAACAAGTCTACAGAACACCAATAGATTGGACCAGAAAAGAAAATCCTCCCATCACCTAATAATCAAAATACCAAGTGCACAGAACAAAGAACGAATAGTAAAGGAAAAGAAAAAGGTCAAATTATATATAAAGGCAGTCTATCAGTATTACACCAGACTATTCAACAGAGATTCTAAAAGTCAGAAGATCTTGGACATATGTCATTCAGACCCTAAGAGAACACAAACATCCCAGGCTACTATACACCACAAAACTTTCAATCACCATAGATGGAGAAACCAAAATATTCCATGACATACACAAATATAAACAATATCTTTCAACTAACACAGCTCTAGAGAGGGTATTGCAATAAAATCTCCAACACAAAGAGTGTAACAAAAGCCAAGAAACACTAGAAAACAAACATTTTACAACAATCTGAAAAGAAGAGAATCATAAACACATAATACCACCTCTAGCAACAAAAATAACAGGTATTAACAATCATCTGCCTTTAATATCTCTCCACATCAATAGACTAAATTCTCCAGTAAAAAGATATAAATTAAAAAACTGGATATGTAAATAGGATCCAGATTTTTCTGCATACAAGATACATACCTCAGTGACAAAAACAGTGTCATTTACCATAGTGTAAAATGTTGGACAAAAGTTTTCCAAGCAAATGGTCCCAAGAAACACACTGGAGGTGCCATTCTAATATTTAATAAAATACACATTCAACCAAATATCTTAAGCAACATGGGCAAGGGCACTTCATATTCATCAAAGGAAATATCCACCAAGAGGAAGTCTCAATTTTGAACATCTGTGTCCCAAATACAAGGACACCCACATTCATAAAAGAAAGTTTACTAAACCTAAAAACTCACATTGAAACTCACACAAAAATAGTGGGAGATTTAAGCATCCCACTTTCAACAATGGACAGGTTGTTGAAACAGAAACTAAACCGCAACACACTGAAGCTAATAAAAGTTATGAACCAAATGGATTTAACAGATATATACAGAACATTTCAACCTAAAACAAAAGAATATATCTTGTTCTTATGACATCATAGAAGCTTCTCAAAATTGACCATATAAATGGTCATAAGAGTAACAAGAATATCAAAATAATCCCATGTATCCTATCATATCACTAAAGCTTGACTTCAATAACAATAACAACAACAAACCAGAAAGCCCACATAACCAGGGAAACTGTACAACTCTCTGCTCAATGATGACCTGGTCAGGGAAGAAACAGAGAAAGAAATTAAAGACATTCTAGAATTCAATGGAAAAGAAGACACAGCATACCCAAACTTAAGGGACACAATGAAAAACAATGCCAAAATGAAAATTCAGCACTATGTGCCCTGGTAAAAAACTGGAGAGATCCTACACTGGTAACTTATAAGTACACCTGAAAGCCCTAGAACAAAAAGAAGCAAACATACTTAAGAGGAGTAGAGGGCAGGAAATAATCAAACTCAGGGCTAAAATTAATCAGTTAGAAACAAGGAGAATGTTACAAAGAATCAATAAATCCAAGAGCTGGTCCTTTGAAAAAAATGAACAAGATAGATAAACCTTTAGCCAAATTAAGGACACAGAGACAGTATCCAAATTAACATCAGAAATGAAAATGGAAAGAAAACAGGAGAAACTGAAGAAACTTTAAAAAAAATATCAGATCTTACTACAAAAGCCTTTACTCAACAAAACTCGAAATCTAGATGAAATTGATGACCTTTTAGACAGATACTATGTCCCAAAGTTAAATCAAGAGCAGGTAAACTATCTAAACAGTTCCATATCCCCTAAGGAAATAGAAGAAATTACTTAAAACCTCCCCACCTAATAATCCCAGGGCCAGATGGTTTTAGTGTAGAATTCTACAAGACTGTCAAAGAAGAGCTAAGCTAGGCAGTGGTGGTTCACACCTTTAATCCCAGCACTTGGGAGGCAGAGGCAGGTGGATTTCTGAGTTTGAGGCCAGCCTTGTCTACAGAGTGAATTCCAGGACAGCCAGGGGTATACAGAGAAACCCTGTCTCGAGAAACCCTGTTTCGAACAACCAAAAAAAAAAAAAAAAAGAGAGAGAGAGACTGAAGGAACACTACCCAATTCATTCTATGAAGCCACAGTTACTCTGATATCTAAACCACACAAAGACCCAACAAAGAAAGAAAGCTTCAGGCCAATGTTGCTCATCAATATCGATGCAACAATACACAATAACATTTTCAGAAACTGAATCCAAGAACTCATCAGAACCATCATTCACCACAATCAAGTCAGCTTCATCCCAAGGATGAAGGGATGGTTCAATATATGAAAATCCACTAATTTATTACACTATATAAACATACTCAAGGAAAAATGCCACATGTTCCACTCATTAGATGCATTAAAACCATTTGACACAAACAACCCTTCATCTTAAAAGTATTAGATCATTCAGGAATTCAAAGCCCTGACATATACATCACAAAAGCAATATATAGTAAACCATCAGCCAATATCAAAGTAAATGGAGAGGTACTTGAAGCAAACTCACTAAATTCAGGGATAAGACAAGGATGCCCACTCTCCCTGTATCTGTTCTATAGAGTACTTGAAATTCTAGCTAGAACAGTAAAAGAACAAAAGAAGATCAAAGGGATACAATTGAAAACAAGTCAAAGGATCACTAATTGCAGATGCTATGATAGTATACATAAGCAACCCCCCAGAATTCTACCAGAGAACTTCTACAGTGGATAAACATCTTCATCAAAGTGGCTAGATATAAAATTAACTCAAACAAATCAGTAGTCTTCCTTTACACCAGTGATAAACAGGCTGAGAAAGAAATTAGGGAAACGACACCCTTCATAATAGCCACAGACAGTATAAAATATCATGTTGCAACTCTTACCAAGCAAATGAAAGATATCTATGAAAAGAGATTCAAATCCATGACAAAGGATATCAAAAAAGAACCCAGAAGATGGAAAGAACACCAATGGTCATGGATTGGTAGGATTAACATAGTAAAAATGACCATCCTTCCAAATGCAATCTTTAGACTCAACACTATCCCTATCATGATTCCAACATAGTTCTTTGCAGATAGACCTGCAAAGAGCAATTCTCAGTTTCATGTAAAAAAACCCACAACCCAGGATAGTGAAAACAATTCTTAACAACAAAAGAACTTCTGGGGTAATCACCATCTCGGACCTCAATATGCACTACAGAGGAATAGGGATAAAAACCACATAACATTGGTACAGAGACAGACAGAAATAAGCTCACAATCTTATGGACACTTAATCTTCAGCAAAGAAGTGAAAAACATACAAAGGAAAAAAGAAATAATCTTCAATAAATGGTCCAGGTCCATTTGGACCATTTGGCAGTTTGTATGATGAAAAATGGTAATAGATCCATATTAATCACCTTGCGCAATGTTCAAGTCCAAGTGGATCAAGGACCTCAACATAAAACCCAATACACTAAACCGAATAGAAGAGAAAGTGGGAAAGAGGGCCAAACATTGGCACAGGGAAAATTCTCTTGAACACAACACTAATGGCTCAGGCTCTAAGATCAACAACTGTTGATTGGGACCTCATGAAAATGAAAGGATTTAGTAAGGCAAAATACACAGTCAGTAGGCTGGCAACCCACAGATTGGGAAAAGATCTACATCCAATAGAGGTATAATATCCAAAATATACAAAGAACTTAAGAAGTTAGACTCCAGAGAACCAAGCAAACATATTAAAAATGGTGTACCGAGCTAAACAAATAATTCTCAACTGAGGAGTCTTGAATGGCTGAGAAGAAATGTTCAACGTCTTTAGTCATCAGGGAAATGTAAATCAAAATGACCCTAAGATTCCACTCATACCAATCATAATTGCTAAGATTAAAAATACAGATGGCAGGAGCAGACCTTGGGTGCAAGCTCTGCAGCGAGTCCTTCAACACCCAGAGGAAGCTCCATTCCCAGGTGCTCTGATACTCCCAGGATCAGAGGTGAGGAGGACCCACCATCTGACCCAACACTAGAAGTAACTGGGACCAGTGGGACTAGGCACACAGGAACTCTGCCAGCCCAGTGGTTTTGGTTCCTTCCAGTCACTCTGGGCTGCTGTCCTGAGCAGACCTTGGGCTCAAGCTCCTCAGCCAGTGCTACAACACACAGAGGAAGCCCCACTCCAGGTGCTCTAACAAGCCCAGGATCACAGGATCCCATAATCACAGGATCACAGAGATAGCTTGACTCTGAGGAGTTCTGACACAGCCAGGATCACAGGAAGGACAGGCTCCAGTCAGATTTAGCAAAGACAGGTAGCACTAGAGATAACAAGATGGCAGGGGGCAAGTGTAAGAAAATAAACAACACAAACCAAGGTCACTTAGCATCATCAGAACCCAATTCTCCCACTATAGCATGTCCTGGACACACCATTACACCAGGAAAGCAAGATTCAGATAAAAAATCACTTCTCATGGTGATGATATAGGACTTTGGTAATTGGAGAAATAGGTCCAATATTGTACAATCTATATACACTTTCAGCTTGTTTGTTTGTGACAGTGTCTGACTGTGTACAACATAAGGGTCTTGAAATCTTACTTCTCCTATCTCAGCCTCTCATTAGGATTGTTTATTTGATGTTTTTAAACTATACTATGATTTTCAGAACAGCTTATATATTTCAAAAGTATTTATATACCCAAAAGAAACATAGATGATTAACTAGGGAGGTTGCTTGTAAGAGAACAACAAAGAGTGAGACTGAATGCTTTGCTTGACATTTGGTAACTCTTGTATCAAGTTTGAAGAGGACTTTTTAAGTTACTCTTTCTCTGAGATGAATGCTTTTCCAAATTATCACAGCTAATGAACCATATTCTTACCCTCATCTAATGTCTGTGCCACCCTCCAAGCAGAACTATTGTTCATTGAAACAGTTGGTGAATGACTTTATGGATAGACCATCTTAATACACACACCATTTCTTAAATGAATGTAACTCTGTGAACTGAGTATAAAGTCACTCATTCAAGTCAAATAGCTTTGACCATAGCAGGGAATCTGTATCCAACAATTGTGGCTACAATTCATTTCTTGGTGTAGCAGAACTGTCAACTCTCAGCTTAGTTATGATGGAGGTAAAATCCTTTGATGATGCGAGGGTCATTGAAGTACAGCCTTATTACAATGAAATCCAATGTCTAAAAATTATTCTTATTTTGGGCTTGTACCAGAGCAAGAGTCAAGATTTTAAACTCTACTAAATACAAAACAAACAAAAAGACTTTATATATTTATGTTCATTTAAGAAAATACTAGTAGTGATGTATTATTTTGAAATATACAGTTAATATGTTTGGAGTTATTTAAAATTTATATTGAGAAAAATGTATTTTCACTATTGCTGTAGATGAGTGTCTACATAAGATTGTTAAATTGATCGTTGTTTTATATCAAACATCTTTTATAATACTTATTTTTATTGTTATAATATTTTATAAATTTTAAGGAATATGACAAGAAAGATATTGCAGGTATTGAAGGGGATTCTCTGGGAGGAGATGAGGTACAAAAGGGAAACAAGAATGTGATTTAATTCTATTTACTTAAAATAAGTTTTTAAATGTTAACAAATTCAGATAAATTGAAATCATGTAACTTTTTTCATCATAATGCAATAAAAGTTAAAAAAGAAACAAGCTATCAATTAGCAACTTCATCACATCAAATGGCAAAAAAAATACAGATGAGAATAGATGCTGGCAATGATGTGAAAAAATTGCTGGTGGGACTGCAAGCTGGTAAAATGACTTTGGAAATCAACTTGTCAGTTCCTGAGAAAATTGGAAATAGTTATACCCGATGACTCAGCTATACCACTACTGAGCATATTCCCAAACAATGCTCCAACATATAACAAGCACATAAGCAGCTGGAGAGATGGCTCAGTATTTAAGAGCACTGACTGCTCTTCCACAGGTCCCGAGTTCAAATCCCAGCAATCACATGGCGGCTCACAACAATCTGTAATGAGATCTGATGCCCTCTTCCAGTGTGTCTGAAGACAGCTAAAGCATACTTATATATAGTAAATAAATCTTTTTTAAAAAAGAAAAGATGCTCTACAAAGTTCATAGCAGCCTTATTTGAATTAGCTCAAAGATGGAAATCAACTAGATGTACCTCAACTGAAGGGTAGATATAGAAAATGTGGTTCATTTACAAATTGATAATATTCAGGTATTCTAGGATATCATGCATTTTGCAGTCAAATGAATGGAATTAGAAAATATCATCCTGAGTGAGGTAACTCAGACCCAAAAGGACATGCATGGTGTATACTCAATGATTAGTGGATATTATCCAAAAATTACAGAATACCTCATTACAACCTATGGGCTGTAAGAAGTGTAACAAGCAGAGAGGTCCAAGTGTGGATGCTTCAATTCCATTTAGAGGCAGGTAGGGAAAAAATCATGGGAGACAGAGGGAGGGAGGGACTTCACTGAAGAAAGAAAGAAAAGGGGGAAAGGCTCAGGTATGGTATAGGGGGCCAAGAGATAAACCCACAGGGCCAAAGGAATGGGTGGAGATCAGGAGCATGATGGGGTGGGAGGTGAAGGCACTCTCTAGAATGTACCAGAGACTCCTGAGGTGAGAGAATTTAAGGACTCAATCCTGGTGTCCTTAGCCAAAATGCCTGCCACTGGAGAGAGGGAACTAGAAAATTCCACCTCCAGTTATATAGACAGTGCCTCAAGTGGAGGGACTGGGTTACTAACCAACAGTCAAAAATTTTGACCCATGAATCTTCCTGTCTGAAAGAACTGCAGGGACAAAAATGTAGAAAAGACTGAAGGAAAGGTGGTCCAATGACCTGTATCATCACCTCTATGGAAATATTTGTTATCTCCATTATAAGTATTTTTCCTAAATTCTCCCGTGGTAGAACCCCATTGTTAATATGTAAAACTTCTAAACTTGAATCTTTTTTTTACTATACTATTTATGTCTTTATTGATCATTATAAAAGAAGACACATGTCTGTTTGAATAGTAGAAACCTAGTGTGCCTTGATACTGGAATCTTTTTTCATTTTTTATTTTATCACATTCTTTAAAATTTATAAAATACTGTAACAATGAAAATGAGTATTATAAAAATTGATATAAAACAACAATTTATTGAACAGTCTTATGTAGATGCTTGGCTATAGCAATACTGAAAATACATACATTTTTCTCAATATAAATTTTAAATAACTCCAAACATGTTAAGTGAAAATTTTAAAATAATACATCACTATTAGTATTTTTTAAATGAACATAAATAGAGAAAGTCTTTCTGTTTGTTTGTTTGTTTTGTTTTGTTTTT
>JADRCC010537778.1:0-14899 GCA_019843855.1 Hylomyscus alleni
AAAAAAAAAAAAAGATCAGGGGGAAGGCTTGGAATGTTGTGGAAATGTTTTCTGGGCATAGCTGTGGCACTTTTGAATTCTCAATAGCTGTGATTATCTAAAGAGGAGGAGGGGAAGGAGAAGGAGGGGGGGAGGAGAAGGAGGAGGAAAAAGCTGATTCTGATGTAGAAGCACACTCCTTTAATCCCAGCATCATTTGGGAGGCAGAGGCAGGCCTCTGTGATCTCGTAGCTGGAGAGAGGATCCTTTAATGAGGAGCCACCTTCGGGGCAAGTAGAGTAACAGAGTAGCCAGGAGACTGTAAAACAAGCACTAGCAGAATCAAAGAGACCCTGAAATGTCCTTGGCCCGAGTGGGCTGGAATTCGTTTGTGATAGATAGGTCTAACTGCCAATCAGAGGCGAGCTATCTCTTCCAACTTGAGGTGGGGCCTCTGGAGTGCAGGTCGCTATTAGGAAGTGACACGGGGAGGACTGAGGGAATTGGAGAAAAGAAACAGGGTTGGGATGGGGGATGGTGCGGTTCACATGCCACCAATGCCACCAAAAGAGAAACTGAGTCACGGTGCGGCGAGTAGAGTAGACTCTTTGAATGGCCGAGAGACTAGCTTGGAATGAACCGAGGGAGTTCCCCCGCTCCCCGCTCCCCGCCGTCTCCCGGTGACAGCCAGTCCCGGGAGAGGAGCCTGCCTGCCTGCCTGTAACCTGTAGAAGAGATGGTGGCACCGTCGGATCAACACTGCTGCCACCTGGTGGGAAAGTTGGCTATTTCTCTTATTCCTCACCGTGCGCTTCTATCTCTACTGAGCGCTAAGACCAAGCGTGGAGATGAATGGGTGCAAACCCATGACCCCGGGGTTCAGAAAGCAAAGGGACCCCCCCATAGAAAAATGCACAGCCTTAGGGAGCGCAGTGTCAGCGTTCCTCGTCCCCGTGCGCATTGCTTTGGGCCTCCCTTTTAAGGCTTCTGCAAATTACATGAGCCAATCTGGGTAACTTTCTTGGCATTTTAATAAGCACTCAGTAAACAAGTTGTGCTTGATCCAAAGGACAACTGGAGATGTGTAGCCCTCTTCACCTCCCCAATATAGCTGCTATCCGAACACATCGTCTCCTAGTCCTAGCTAAGTCCTGGGACACCACTGATCAAATGACTGACTGACTGTGGTTCTGTGATAGAACCCAAGGCATTGTACACACTCAGCAAAAGCTAGACCCCTGGGCTACACCCCAAGACCTCTCACCACTGTTGCTGTTATTGTCACTTTCGTCCTAGAGGATAAGGCTCAATGGGCTCTTCTGCACCGGGAACTAGATGCACCCCATAGCCAGGCTAGTGGAATGGCTCTGGACTGTGACATCATAGAACCCCACTCATTTACAGTAGTGAGGGGCTATGAAGCTGTGGCAGTGGGTGACCGTAGGGGTGTGGATGTGGATGGCTGAGTTGGGGACCATAGAAACAGGTGGGAAGCTGGGTTCAGAAATAGTACGAATAAAGGGGGCTTGAGAATAGGAAGAATGAGGGAGGCTTCATTGTGAGCAGGGGGAGGCTGACCCAGCCCCAGGCCTTCCTCCCCTCCCCCTTTTCCCTACCTTCCTTTCTTCCTTCTCTCCTTTTTCCTTCTCCTTCCTCCCTTCCATCTCATTTTACTTTGTCTTGAGATAGAGTGTTGCTCTATAGCCCAAACCTTTGGTCCAGACCTTTCCTCCTCATCTCAGACATGGTGGGCTTTGGATAGGAGCTCGGCCAGCCCTGGAACAAAACAATCAGAGCTCTGGGTTTGCCTGGCCTTGACGGTGGGAACAATGGCCCTTGGGCTCTTGTCACAGACTCTGCTTTGGTTCTTAGCACCCAGAAGAGACGGAACCCAGCCCGTGGTACCAAAAGCCAGCACTAAACGCTTCATAGACAGGCCTAACTTCTTTGATTATCCAGACTCAGACCGAGCGAGCCTTCATGCTGTGGCCCGGTTTATTGAAGAGAAACCTGTAATATTTGTTAAGACAGGTATGAGCCAGCTTGATAGAGGGGCCCCCTACTGGCAGGGGCTGGAGGGAATCTATTGTTGACTGTCTGGCAGGTCCCAGACCTGGGCTCTTCCATCACATCCTGGTAGCGACATTGGTGGTGGCCTTCTTCTTCCTGCTTTTCCAGTTCTGCTTGCATGTGTGAGTTGTGTCTTCGTGTCCTCACCCTACCCCTTCCAGAAGACCCAAGTCTCCTATATGCCCCTCCTCATTTGATCTCCATACCCCTCAGGAGCTTCCAGAAAGGGGCCTAATGAGAACCAGAGCAGAAGGACAGTAGTAGCCCTGGACCCAGCTGTGAGCCACACACATCTACCTGGCCTTCTGTTGAGAAATAAAGGTGGTGCCTCCTTCCTCCCTGACTGCAGTAGCCCTCTATGTGGCCACCCATCTCCCACCTCCTCCTTCCTCCCTGACTTCGGAAGTGGCTATTCACACACCCCATTCCTCCCAGGCTGCCCTGATACTCGTGGTGGGCCACACACACACACACACACACACACACACACACACACACACACACACGCACGCACGCACGCACGCACGCACGCACGCACGCACACGCGCGCGCTCTTTCCTCCTTCCTCCCTTACTACTCAGTGGTAGTCATCCATCCCCTTTTCTCCTCCCTTCCCAGCCCCCAAAAACTGAACCCCAGGGTCTCGCTGGCGTTCAGGAAGATCGTCTTTATTAGCGTCTGTAAAAGCACCTCCCGGGGTCTGTGGCCCCCAGACTGGAGGAAGCCGCGATTGGCCTGTAGCACCAGGGACAAGCCGGGGCCGAGGGCTAAATGTGCCCCTGACATAAGGGACTGGCCTGGTGCCTGTCCCCAGGGCTGCTCAGCGCTGGAAAGGTTGTAGGGGAGCAACTGCCTCCCTCCCCTCACCCCAACAAATTAGTTTGATATGAGTGAATAAATAAATACGGTTCCTCAGACTGGTCTCCACAGGAAGGAGTTGTGAGGGTTACCTGCCCTGTCAGGGCCCACATGGGGTGAGTTAGGGTGTCTTCCCTCTCCCCGGTGACGGAGAGCAGAGAGGGCTTTGCAGCAGCAGGGCTAGGGTGTCCTTGGCAGCGGGGCCACTCCCATGTCCCTTGACTCCTTGGTCCCAGTGAGCCCCATCTCCTCTCTTTCCCTTTCATTTTGTTAGCATAGAGACAAGAAGAGGCTCTTCAACCCGGTCCCCTCTCTTCCTGCCTGCCAATCTGACCTCAACTCCCGAGGGTATATAGCTGCTCCTTATTCTAAGTCCATCTGTCTTGGGGCTGTCAAGGCAAGGGACTCCAGGCTCTCACTCCCCCCTACTTCCCCACACCGATTAGCCCCAAAGCACTGTCTCCACCAGGGCTGGGGGCGGGGGTGGGGTGGAGTTCCAGGGCCTAGCCTCAGTCCTGGGTCTGACAAGGGGAGGGTGGTGGGGAACTTCGGGGTCGGAAGAGGCGGCAGGCCCCGCGGCAAATGAGGAAGAACCAGTAGAGCTGGGGTGCGAGGAGTAGTGCGGCGCCCAGGTTGACGTGGGCCGGGATGGCCATGGGCACTGAGAGCAGGGGCAGGCCAGCGTGGCGCCCGTAGGCCCAGTACAGGTAGGGAAAGAGCAGCACCCGGCAGCACAGGAAGCTGAGTAGCATCAGGGCTCCATTCACCTTGTGCAGCAACGTGTGCTGCTGCTTGTACTGTGGACAAGAGCAGCTGTGGTAGGGCGGAGAGAGGCGGGGTTCCCTTCCCCCAGCTGCCTCCCTTCCCCCATGCCTATGGCTCCTCCCACAGCCGATCCTGCCCCTGGCCAATGCTCTTATTCTTTTGTTTTGTTTTGTTTTTCTGAGACAGGGTTTCTCTGTGTAGCTGGAACTCACTCTGTAGACCAGGCTGAACTCAGAAATCCTCCTGCCTCTGCCTCCCAAGTGCTAGGAATAAAGGCGTGTGCCACCACTGCCCGGCTTATTCTTGCTCTTTTGAGACAGAGTTTCACTATGTAGCTCAGGCTAGTCTCAAGCTCATGATCTTCCTGCCTCAGCCTCCCCGGTGCTAGTGGTAAAGGCACACACCACCATGCTGAAAGGCTACATGGTCTTTAAGGAATCCCCAAAGTCCCCAGCGCGGTGTCCACCCCACATGCCCCTCAGATTCACTCTCACCTGGATGAGGATCTTGCCCAGGCAGACGAAAGGTGTGCTGACCTCGGCCATCAACATGCAGCCTAGAAAGAAATCTCCCTTGCCTTGTCGCCACACCTAGGAGAAAAGGCAAGAGCCTGAGGAGCGGCCACCAACCTGTATCTCTCCCCTCAGAGATACTCTGTGCTCTCTCGCTTGTGCCCCTCCCATCTCTGTTCATGCACGTGTGTGTGTGTGTGTGTGTGTGTGTGTGTGTGTATGTGTGTGTGTGTGTGTGTGAAGGTTGGAAGTCAATTTCCTCAATTGCTCTGAATTTTATTTTTATTGTTTTGAGGAAGTACCTTTCACTGAAGCTGGAACTCAGTTATCTGGCCGCACTGGCTGGCCACCAAGCCCAGGGATGGATCTGTTTTCACTACCCCAGACCTGGGATTAAGCACACACTAGCTTTTCAAGAAGACTCTGGTCCTTGTGTTTGTATGGCAATAACTGACCAACTGAGCCATCTCCACAGCTCTATCCCCGCCACACACACACCCCACCCCACCCCCCTGTCAGGATTTCTCTGTGTAGCCCTGGCTGTCCTGGAACTTATTCTGTAGACCAAGCTAGCCCTGAACTCAGAGATCCACCTGCTTCTGCCCCCTGAGTGCTGAGATTTAAGATGGGTTATTTATTTATTTATTTTTCCTCCTTTGGATGAGAGACTCGTGTCCCTCAGACTTGCTTCAAACCCACTATGTAGCAAAGGATGACTTTAAACTTCGTATCTTCGTGCTTGCACTCTCAAGTGCTAGGATTATAAATGTGCTGGCTTTACAAAGTGCTGGGAATCAAACCCATGTTACACACAAGCATTCTACCAGCTGAACTATATATCCTCAGCCCAGACCTACACTTAGTCCTGGATTATAAACACTCAGTACACTCTCTTCTCCTGCCTACAACCCTGCAGATTAAGAAAGCATGCCTCACACAACACAGGAAGGATGGGTTTCACATACAGGGAGCCCATGCTCTAAGGCACCTACACTGACTTGTACCTCTTAAGACTCTGGAAAGAATGCTGCACCAGAAGCCCCACCCCAAGTCCTGCCACCAGGGACCCCCACTCTGCTGTGCTGGCATGCTGGGAAGGAACGAATGGCTTTTCACCCACCCCCACCCGAGTCTCCTGACTCCAGAAGGAAGGACTCACCACTGAGAGTGGGAAGCACACCAGTACCATGGCCGCGTGGTGGAGCACCATGAGGAACTCCTTGTGCAGGTAGCCACGTACCACGGCCCAGGTGCTGCCCAGGGCTCTGGGTGTCCCGTCTTCCCCTCCATGCCCTTTAACCTGGTGCTTGTGCCAGTGGCAGAGGAACATGGCATAGATGTCATAGATGAAGTAGGGAACTGCAAACTGTGTGTAGGCCGAGGACAGCCAGTGCCTGTGGGGAGGGGAGAGAGAAGCAGGTGAACAGGGTCTCGGCAAACCCCAGAGCAGGATGCTCAATGAGAGTGAGTCAGGTCCATAAGGGCTCTCATAATAATTCTGAGTGTTGAGTAATAGATGCCGGAACTGAGGGGTGGTATACGAGAAACCATCCAAAGCCAGACATTCTCCCAGGTGACCTCTGTCTTTCTCTCTGTGTCTCTATGTCTGTCCTCCGTCCCCCCTTTCCTCTGCAGCATCTCGGGGAGGGGAGACCAGAACACTGCAGATCACGGGTAATGACGGAAACAAGCTGAGGCAAGATACAAAGAGATCCCAGTTAGGAACCAGTGAAGAAACTACTATAGCAATCCTGTGACCCAGCACCAGCTGACATGGCGGCTCTCACATGCCAGGTACCACCCTGGCACTTAAATATTTACCCAGCAGCAGCTTGTTCACCTCTCATGAAAGCCTGTGTTATGGAAAGGTCAAGTAATGTGGCCAAGGAATAACCACAGGAGTCCTCGCATCCGCCCCACTGTCTCAAAAAGGTTGGAGAGTTGGAGCCAGTCCCCAGGGCACCAGAGGGGCTGTCACTGAAGCCTGCCTTTGTTCCAAGGTGGCAAGTCTATTGTTAGTTCAGGTATGGCCAGCAGTAAAGAGAAAATGCCAAGCAAAGATGCCAAGAACAGAAAAAGTTGTACAGACTTTGGAGTAAACAAATACGGGAAGCACACGGATACGCAACTCTGCGCTTTTTTTTTTTTTTTTCTCTTGAGTCAGCACAGAAGCTTTCTCAAGTCCAGGAATCCTCAGTCAAGCCTGGAGTGGGGGTGGGAGACAGAAAGGCCCAGAGGGAGCAGAGCAAAAAGCTAATCCAGCTAGCCACCATACACCAAATAAGTGCTGGTGAGGGAGTGGGGAGAGCTGGGGCACAGATGAGGGGGTGTGGTGAGAACAAAGCCAGCAGCAGTTTACCCAGGCAGGCTGGCCTGGGAGCGGAGAGCAGCTCTCTCTCAAAGGGACCCATATTGCAGTGTTGTAGGGAGATGTGGCCAGGAGTCAGAGTCAGGTGGCAGGGGAGAAGCAGCTGGCTAGAGACGGCAGAAATACAGACAGGACCCAACTGTGCTCACAGAAGGCTCAGAGCCTGCTTAGGGATGTGTTGAGGAATGGAAGCCATGGGACTCTGGGATGTGAAGAACTAGAAGGGGCTCAGCCCTGGGTTGACAAGTGAGGCGTTAGATTCCATGCCTGCTCTCTCAGCAGTTAAGTGCTCAGAAGGAAGGACAGCTGTTGCCCCGGATTAACCCTGATCCTTCCACCTACCTAAGGATTAAAGGTGGAACAAGGCTAAGAATGGACTTGAGGTTGGGAATGCAAGAGCCAAAAGGTGACCTCTAGCTAAGAATAGGTGAGGAGGAGGTGCCTGGCATCAGGCTTCTCTGGGACCCTTTAGCTGGGGAAGGGGTTGGGAGAGAGCAAGGGGAAGTCACATCATGGGAAAGGATCCTAAGAGATGAGCCTCAGCACCGTGAAGCCACAAACTGTTCTAGGCACTCAACACACTCAGTTCCTCCCTGCAGAAGCTGTTCTGGGGAGGAATGTGACCTCACTCTAGGTCCTAGGAGGAGAGAATTCTCCCATAGGAAAAGAAGAGACAAACAGACACCAGAAGGCAGATGGAGACCAGGGTCACCCAGATAATGTCCTCTGAGGCCCAAAGGACACCACAGAAGGACAATAGAGCCAGAAGTTATGAGTCAAGGAAGGGCATCCTGGGCACACAGCAAATTTGCCCATGGCAAGCTAAAATGGGCAGATCAGCACCACGGACAGGGCCCGCATCCCCTTACAACACTCCTCCCGCCCCACCGCTGAGGCCTGGGCCTTTTTGGCAGCACCAAATACTGCAGTCGCTGCCAGTGCCAAATTTTGGCCTCTTCACCCCCCAACCCCCACAGCCTGACCCTCAGTGGCCTTGCTGTGTCATCCCTTTCTCTCCTGCCCTGGACCAGAGCTGAGGCTCGCCATGGATTCCAGAGGGAGTGGAGGGGTGAGCCTGGCATGGTGAGGAGACACTCAGTAAGGGACTGGATAGAAACAGAGTGGGAGAGATGCAAAGTTGGAGAAGGCATGTTGATGTTCAGAACCTATGACAAGAGGCCAGGAAGTCCAGCAGGAACCGCTGTGAGGATTTCCTTTGATCCCTACCCCTGCTTCCCTGCTTCTGACCTTTAAGACAGGACAGGATAAATTTATCCTTGGTATTGAGTTGCAGCAATCACATGAACTTTCTTGATCCTAAGTTCAGGGACCACAACAGATCTGGAGGATCCCAAGGTCCCACTTACACATGGCAGGGACCTGGTCGTGAGGCACTTACTGGTCATCTATGATGTGCTTGCAGGATGTGGAGACTATGTAGCCAGCTGTGGACGCCATGATGGCTTGGACAGAGGACACCAGCCTAGGAAGACAGAGGAAGGAGTGCAGATAAGATGTGTGCCTTCATTTCTCCTCTTGCTACTAGTGTTTTGGAAACTGTACTCCTCAGGAACCCTCATCAGCCTCCTCCTAAGCCAGGCTTTCCCAAGATCATGTCCAGCCAAGCCATGCTTAGCTCCCATCCTCAGTTCCCACCTCTCCCAGCCTTCTTCATTCCCAGTTTGTGGAATCTTCTTCCTCCCAGGACCCCAAGGAGGCCATCCTGAGGTAAGCCAGTGCTGGGGAGGGAGGGAAGAGACCCATGAGGGCTAAGAGAATCTCCAGTTGCTCCTGCACCCTTTGGCCACTCAGTCACCATGCAGCTCATACTTACAATCACTGGCCCCACCGTGACCCCAGGCTCTCCTGCACCCCACCCCAACCCCAGCCACTATCCCACTATTTCCCTGAATCTTACCATGGCCCTCTTCCTGATGGCCCTATTCTAGACATGTACAAGTTTCACTGTCTACTTTTCTGTGCCCCGACCCCCGAACACTAGCCCTGAAAAACAGTCTTGCCCCTCCGCTTGCTCCCAGTGTCTTGTGGGACTGTTTAGTCACATGCTGCCCTGCTTTAGAGGGAGGACAGGAGGGTGCTAAGGGAAGCAAGATCAAGCTGCATAGTAGACCAGATGGCTGGGTTTCAAGGAGGTCCAAGGAGGGAAGAAAGCTTGGATGTAAACCTACCCACCACTACTGAGCCCAGGGACGTGCTGGGGTCCCTTCCTCACGAAGCCTGTTAGAGAGAGAGGGGCTGAACTCAGGGTAGGCATGCCATTTACCTGGCGGAGACAATGACTGCGTCGGCCTCCTCCCAGCGCAGCTGGGGCAGCCTCTGGAGCGTGTTCTTGGATAGGAGGAAGAGTCCGGGGAACACCACCCCCCCAGCCACCATTGGGGTAAGCATGGTGACTTGAACCCAGGCAGGGAGACCAGAGGGTCCAGAAGGGACAGGAAGGCAAACTGAGGGAGGGAGTTGGAGGTGGAGAAGGGATTGCCAAGCCAGAGAGGGAGAGAGAGAGAGGGAGGGGGAGGCACAAAGGGGCCAGGGCGGGGACAGGATGGGACAAGAGGGCCAGTTCAGGGCAAGGGAGAAAGGGACTTCAATGAGATTGGGGACACAGAAAGAAAGGGCTAGCTAGGCAGAGTAGGGGGGGAGTGTGGGAGAGTGCCGGTGAGAGGATGGGGAGAGACTACCAAGGGAGGACTTGATGAGGGGACCAAGAGGGAGAGGGGACGGACAGGAGGAGGAAGATGCAGTGGGGGAGGGGAGGGAGAACCGCGGCAGGTGGGGGGGGGCTTACGTGGAGAGGCTGGGAGGGCCCTAGGAGGCGGGGTGGGGGACGGTGGTGCCAGCCCTGAAAAAAGGGAGGGAGGAAAGGACGGAGCCGAGCGGAGGAGCAGCTGGGCAAGCGGTCACCAGTCAACACTGCTCTCCCGCCACCACAGGCTACCACCTCCTCCTGCTGCCGCCGCCACAGCCCTGCTGCCCTGTGCAGACACCGCACATGGCATTATAGAGTTGTTGCCCAGCCCCCTGCCCCCTCTGTGAGGAGGGGGAGGGGGAGGGGAAGCCACCAGCTTGGGGAGGGCGGGAGAGGGGGAGGGAAATGATGGCACCGACCAGACACCAAGAAACCGGACCTGCAGCAGCGTTGTCTCCCATGCAGCTCTGAGCCACAGCAGCGGCTGCGACAGAGATGGGGGGGGACAGGGAAAGAGGGAGGGGGAGGCCCTTAAAGAGACAGGAGCTGCAGCGCAGGGGGCTACTGGGGACAAGGGCTTAGGGAAGGAGCGGCTCTTCTCTTAGCCCCGGGGACCTCCTCCTAGCAGGGGTACTAAGCCGCCTTTTCTGTCAGCACTTTAAAAATGTCTGGCATTTCCTTCTGCTGGTGCTTATAAACGTAAATGAGTGCCTCTCAGTGGCCTGTAGGGATCTCAGCTTAGGGGTGCTCACTCTAGCCGAGATTTCCTGAAAAAGCAGCCTGAGTAGATGGTGTTTCTCGCGTTCCCTGAAAGGAACATTGAAGGAACAGATAGGAACAAACCATCTCACGGTGTCCTTCAGACTCAGAGCCCCCGCCCGCCCCTCCAGTCAGAGGGAGTGGAAACTACACCAGCCACCTCGCTTGCACTCAGCCTCACACCACCTCGAGTCAATCCCTCAAGAATGTGCCTCACTACTGTGACAGACCGGGGTGGGGGGAACCTATGCTCCTCTGCTCTTTAGAGATCAGGAGATGGTCCTGAGGTGTGAGCCAAGATCCCCAGGATCAGAAAGTTAAGAAGTGACAGGAACAGAGCTAAGTGGGGAGAGATGGCTGGCTGGCTGAGCCCTCCAGCATGGCTTTGATCGCTAGCACGGGAGTACTAGGAAACTAGGCATAGTGGTTCATCGTGTAGACCTGGTGGCTCTCCAGAGGCTGAAGCAGGAGGATCACTCCTGGTAGCCAGCTTGGGCTACAGAGGAAGAGCTAGCCTGGGAGAGAGTGTGGAAAGGTGGGCTTGAAGAGAAGAGGGTGCTGCCTGGAAAACCCACGTGGAGCCAATGGCCGGGCCCCTCCCTCAGCGGCACGGCTTCCCGGAGTCCCCTTTTCCTTGTTGCCTTGGTTCCTCAGAACAGTCCTGCTTATGAGGAAGAGCCTGGTGGCTGGCTGACTCAACTTCCTCATTTAATCCAAGGGGAAGCACAGCCTACTCTTTGGTCAGAGTAATTTATTTAGGCCTAGCACACAGTCACTCCTCACTCTCACATGGCCTCCTAGAGCCAGGCCTTTCCCAAACCCATCTGTCCTTCAGACTTGGACGTCATGGGGACGGACACCTCTCTGTAGTTTGGGTTTTTCACTGCCCCTGAGATAAGCCTCACAATCTACTGGCAACTGACCTTTCCAGCCCACAGCCTGCTCCCTCTGCGCCCTAGAGGAAGGGGCTGATTCGCTATTTTGTGCTGTCCTCTAGTGGCAGTCTGTGGAAATGGCTGAGGGAAGTCAACACCCGCAGGAGTTGAGGATCGTATTAGAGACCACTGTAGACCTGGAAACCTCAGGAAAACTCTCCCCGTCTTACTACAGACTGAGCGCAGGATAGGGAGGTTATGTCTGTGTTTGTTACATCTTCTAAGGTTGGGGAAGGAGAAACCAAGGCTTAGAGGTTTTATTAAAGGGTCAAGATAACACAGCTATGTGCATTAGTAAAGTAGGATTTGTAGCTTGTGTTTGCTTCACTCCAGGAAAATCCAGAGACAGCAGTGGACAGGAGGCCAAGGAGGCAGATTCTTGAGGGTGCACAGGAGGTAGAGGAAGCAGAACCCTGGGGGTTCCAGGCCAACCAAGTCTACACAGCAAATTCCCAGCAAATCCCAGGCTAGTCAGGAATACATAGGGAGATCCTGTCAAGAAAAAGATGCACTTAGCCTAGCCTGAGCTACTAGTATGAAGGGACAGGCCTGAAATCCCAGTATTTGGAAGGCTGATGCAGGAGGTTCACTAAGAGTGGCAGGATAAAACGAAAACCAAAACCTTTCAATGGTGTAACCTGGGCTACAGTGAGAGACTCTACCTAAAAGACAAAACAAAACAAAACACACACACACAAAAAAACCCCAAAACAACAAATAACACACATAAAACAGCAAGGAACAAAAGTGCCAAGGCTCTAAGCTGGGCCAGTGAGCTGGATCAGAGCTTGTCTGCAGACACAGACCTGGTCAAGGGACTGGGCGCTGGCTGTGGACAGTGCGGCTGCCGCAGAGCCAGACAGTCTTCGGGGTTTGCGCTTTTTTTTTTAAAGATTTATTTTATTTATTTTATGTGTATAAGTACATGAGTACACTGTAGCTGTACAGATGGCCGTGAGCTATCATGTGTGTGGCTGCTGGGAATTGAACTCAGGACCTCTGCTGGCCACCGCTCGCTCCAGCCCCACTAGCTCCAGCATAATTCACTGTAGCTGTCTTCAGACACACCAGAAGAGGGCGTCAGATCTCATTACGGGTGGTTGTGAGCCACCATGTGGTGGCTGGGATCCGAACTCAGGACCTTTGGAAGAGCAGTCAGTGCTCTTACCCTCTGAGCCATCTCGCCAGCCCCGGGTTTGCGCTTTTGTTGTTCGTTTTCTCTGCTGGGGATTTACAGAGATGCCTTGGTAAATTCTGCCTTTGGGGGCTCAGCGGCTGTCTAGCACGTAAGAGGGTTAGGGCTCCATACCCAGCATTGAAAAGAAGGAAAAGGAAAAACAAAAACAATTCCCAAGTGTTGTTTTCTGCTCACCCCATCCCAGCTCTGCCCTGGCATTGCTCACCTTTATATTAACAGCCCGAGGGCCCAACCTCTCCCACAGACACATTTTTTTCCCAGTATAGAGTTGCCAGCAGAAGATGGTATCTCCTTAAATTCTGATCTGAGTTATCAGTTAAAAAGCAACCAATTTCAGGCCGGTAAGAGGTGCTTGTTGCCAAGATTGAGTTCAATCCCTGGAACACTCGGAGGAAGGAGAGAACCAACTACAAGTTGTCCTCTGACCTCCACATGTGAACCACGGCATGTGCACCCCTCTGATAAAATGTAAAGAATTCTAAACAAACAAAAAAAATGAAACACTCAATTGTTAGCACTTGGGAGGCCAAGACAGGAAAATCCTTGTTGGATTATAAACTCTGTCTCAGGGAGAGACCCGGATGCATCTGGGTGGGAGAGCACCTGCCTGGCTCACAGGTCCTGGTTTGGGTTCACATGATGGCTCTGTGATGCCTGGCTGGAGCCAAGTCACTTTTGCTTTCCCAGGGTACCATGCACCTCAGTGTCCACAGCCCTTAGACACATGATCCTCACATGTCCCCAACGTCTTATTACTATTAGACCCATTTCCAAATGACAGACCTGAACTTCAGTGATTCCACTGTTGCAAAAGATTCTGCTAACGGGGCCCCACCCACACTGTCCTGCGTCCTACTGAGTCCACTCCAGCTGTTCTTCAGACGCTCCACCAGCTCTGGCCCCAGGAAAGATATCCCACCCTTCCCATCTTACTTGGACGCCACCAGGACAGCCTCTTGCCTCTCCATCTGCCAACTGGTTTGGTTCTGCAGCCCCCAGCAGAGGACAGCAAAGCACAATGGGAAGAAGACACACCCTAGCAGGAAGAGCAGGGCCATGCCTGTCTGCACAAGAGAAATGGGAACATGAAAACAGTACTCTTCAGACCCCCTACCCACACCCTGGACACCATCACAGCAAAGACACAAGGACCCATGGGCCCCGCTCCTTGGTAGTCACTGTAAATCACCAGGCATGCCTGAAGTCTAATCTAGTTTGGATCCTTAGTGGACTTGTTTGGTCTAAGACAAGGTCTTACCATGTCTGCCAGGCTGTCTTTGAACTTCTGACCATCCTGTCTCAGCTACCTAAGGTCTAAGGGTGCATACCTGTGTGCCATGCCTGGCCTTTATTTACTTTCACGTCATTTATCCAAGGCAATGGACATACCATTTGTTTGTGTGTTTTTTTCCTTTGAGTTAGGGTCTTGTGTACCCCGGGCTAACCCTGAAATTTCTACGTGGCCCAAGCTGGTCTTGAACTCCTTGCATTTCATATCTACCTACTCAAGGCTGGGATTACAGATGTGTTGTAGCCACACAGCCTATCATTTTGATTTAGACCCAGTTCAGACTATTTCAGTTTTTCCTATAACCCCTGAAGCTGGTCCATGCTTCCAAAACATATATTTTAGCTTGTAATGGTAGCACAGAACAGCAGTCCCAGAACTCGGGAGGCAGAGGAAGAAGGATCCCAAGTTGGAGACCATCATGATCTGCATAGCAAGACCCTGTCTCAAAATTAACAAAGGGCTAGAAAGTTTGCTCAGTGATTAAGAGCACTGGGGGCTCTTGCAGAGGATCTGGTTTAATTCCCAGCACCCATATGGTGAATCACAACCATCTATAACTCCAGTTCCAAGGGACCTGATGCCCTCTTCTGACCACCTTGGGTACTGCATGTACATGCAGGCAAAACACCCATAAATAACTTTTTTTTTTTTTTTTTTTTTTTTGAGACAGGGTCTCTGTGAAGCCTGGCTGTCCTGGAATTTGGAATTTGTTTTGTGGACCAGGCTGGCCTTGAAATTACAGAGATCTGCCTGCCTCTGACTCCTAAATCTGGGGTCAAAGATGTATGCCCTCATGACTGGCTAAAAAATCTTGAAAAAGAACTGCAGCTGGCTCACTCTGGAACTCACTCTGTAGACCAGGCTGGCCTCGAATTCAGAAATCTACCTGCCTCTGCCTCCCAAGTGCTGAGAACAAAGGTGTGTGCTACCACTGCCCAGCCTGAGTTCAATCTTTAAACGGGGGTGGGGGGTGGGGGTGGGGGGGAGTGGGGGAAGGGGAGAGAGAGGGAAAAGAGAGGGAGAGAGGGGGATGGGTACAGAGAGAGACAGAGACAGAGATAGACACTAAGGTGGGTGGGAGAGAGAGAGACAGACAGACACAGAGACAGAGATAGACACTAAGGTGGGTGGGAGAGAGAGAGAGAGAGAGAGAGAGAGAGAGAGAGAGAGAGGAGCTCTACAATCAGATTCGCCTTTCCTGTCCCACTCCTGCTGCATGTGCATCGCAGCCCCACCTGACTGTTACACACCCAGCTCTGTGTCTTCGCTAACTTGTCACAGGCCTCACCTCTCTGGGACAAAGGTGGGAGGGCAGGGGAGAGGCTGACATTTCTCCTCAGCAACCAAGCTTGCAAAAGATGAGGGAGGGGGTGTTCAAATTGTCAAAATACTTGAAATTTTACAACAACATTAAAAGGAATTGTAAAAGACTATTATCCCATAAAAATAAAAAAAAA
>JADRCC010537824.1:163-16129 GCA_019843855.1 Hylomyscus alleni
TGCTGGAGACTGAGGAGGTATATTCCTCCAAGTTCTCTGAAGAGGCCAAGTCCATCTGCAGCATGGTAAGCTCCCGGTGAGCCAGATGCTGCTCATAGGCTACTGTCCAGTGGTGGCTCCAGCCTCTGCCTAGAACACCTGGCATATTGGACAGGATACCCCATGAACCAAGGAATATGGGTTGAGGTGAACACCCATGAAGGTGTGTAGCTTTGTAAAAAAGTCAGCAAAGCATAAAGATGATGATAGCCCAAGTTGGTTACAAGCAGGTTCCTGCCCTTGAACTTGGCCTCCTATTCCCTCCACTCTGGATTCTAGACACTGGACTCAGGGCAAGGACTGCAAGGCAGGTGTTGATGTCCTTGGAGTTCTTGAACATATTCTCAGTTTTCCACTCCTTATGTAGAACGGTGGTCCCAGCTCAAGTTCTGTATAGCAGCATCTGTAGATGAGCAGGACCTTCAAGTGAAGAGATTAGAATGACTGGGGTGTGTTGGGGCCAGGTGTGGATGCTAGACAGCTAGAGAAGAAGGAGTGGTGGGGGATATAAGGTCCCCTCAGCCAAGGTGGACACTGTTCCGTAGCTGGTCCTTAGGCCCTTCCTTGGATTTGGTACAAACTCAGCTACTTCTGCTCCTGCCTGGTTTTCAGTCTCCTAAGACTCACCACAGGAAGATGCCCTCTGATGCTCTCTGTCCCCGAGTGCCTAGATCATGTGGCAAAGTATCTTCCTCTGGAGCCATACTATACCCTGAGCAGCAGAGAAGCCCAGCCTGAAAGGGGCCTCTCCTATCATTCCTGAGTTCCCAAGTAGCCCTGGGGCAGGCACTGAACACACACCAGTAGCTCAGGGTGGAGCCTAGGGAAAACCAGGACTGGTCTTTAGTTTAGTAACTAAACTTCTACATTCAGAGGATCAGGGAACCCTGGGTGCTTAGCTACCTCACCTCCAGGTAATCCCTTTCCTGCAACCACCCCTGCCTGGCTACTTCTGTGTTATAGAGCTATGGTAAGGATTTGGGGCTGGATCTGCCCTCTGATCATATCTAAGAGAAGAGGAAGTGTTCCTCTGCTACAGGCATATGTAAAAGACATGATGAAGAAAGGCATGTAACATGTACACCACTGTTAACCAATCTCAAAGAAGCACTGCAGCAAACTGTCACAGCAGTGCAGTCAGGATGAGGTAATGGAGGGATAGACAGCAGAGGTTAGGAATGTGGAGAGATGGCTGCCAGTGATACTTGTTATGTTATGGTCTGTGTGATATAACAAGACTATAGAAAGAGACATCACAGTCTTAGGTCAGGGTCAGGAGTTCCAAGAAACATCAACAGGGACATGGATATACTGAGAGAATGAGGCAAACATGATCCCTACTTCTAACCACTACCACTATCACCACAGACTTCCCCACAAACCCATTTCAACCTCAGGTTTTGTGAGCTGGAGCTCTTGCTGTAACCAGGACCAAAGCTGTTCCTCTCCTGCCCCCTTGTGGCCACAGAGGGAAATGTGTTGGCTGAAAAGTGCCAAATGATTATACACATTCAAGTACCACCAGAAACCTCAAGCCTTGCTCTGTCTTCTCTTGGGGTCTTGGATTCTGGTCTGAACTTTATCCTCTTGTAATCCACAGTGTCTCAGTCTGGCCACTCTGCTCTTATTCCTTTAGCAGGTGCTGACTCAGGCTACTGTAGTACCTGACCAGCTACACAAACAGCAGGGAAGTTGTTCTCCATTCCATCTTGGCAGCCATGCCCCTTGAGGTATAGAAGTCCACACACCCAACTTTCCTGTCCCTTGGATCTAATCCTGAATCTGAGGCCCCTGCTGAGTCCCATCTCTGTACCTTCTCCACACTCCCTTGAGTCCTTCACCATTTGACTCTCCCAGTCATTCCAGATCATATGTGGTCCTCCACATACAGGGAACCTACTCTGCCTTCTCCCACTGCACCCACACCTTCTCTCATGGTAATGTACACCTGTTATCCTTGACACCATATAGGTAGGTGCTCTGTTCCACCTGTGTGGCATATTTTAGAAATAAACAAATGTTAACTTAATAACCAAGTTTTTAAAATGAAGAGATTTTATGCTAAACCCCTGATTTTCTAGCACTTCTTTTGGAAAGCATAAGTCTTGTTTAGATGCCATTCCTTCCTGGTAGAAGCTGATAAACAACCCAGCCATACCTCTCATTCTTTTTTTCATCTTCTTATCCTTGATGATCCCGCTAATCCTTGATAATCCTAGCTCTAGGGGGCTGCATTAACAGGCTCAGCTACTGCACAGCCTTGCCTCTTTGGTGTTTCTTGGAACGGATAGAGCATGGCCCAGTTACTTATATCTAGAATAGAGAAACTTGGGGCCAAGATGGCTCAGCAGGTAAAGCATTGTTTTAATGCAAGTCCGGTGACCTGAATTCAAGTCCTGGAATGCCTGTGACAGGTAGAGGGACAAAGCTGACTCTACAAAGTTGTCCTCAGATCTCCATACACATGCAGTGGCACATACATCCACACACAATAAGTAAACAGTATAAAACAAAATAAAATAGAAAAGAGAAGTCCAGATGTAGGCACTAACCTGAGCCACCAGCCTGATAGTGTACACAGGTCAACTGAAAGCATGACAAAGATATGATCTGGTCCTTTCCTTGCTGATACTTCAGTTCTTCTAACTGGGGAGACATCCCCCTCCAGACTGTGAGTTTTAGGAGGTGGCACTATGGAGGCTAGAGCTATAGTCACAGATATTCTTTTATCCTTCTGGCCTATGGGCAGATGGAAAGGCCCAATCATATGGCCTCACGGGACTCTCTTGTCACAGCTGCTCACCAAAGACTCGAAGCAGAGGCTGGGCTGCCAGGAGGAGGGGGCTGCTGAGGTCAAGAGGCACCCCTTCTTCAGGAACATGAACTTTAAGCGCCTGGAGGCTGGGATGTTGGACCCTCCCTTCGTTCCAGATGTGAGTAGCCACTATTGCTCCCAGGAGCTCTAAAGTCATCTCTCCAAGCCATGCTTTCTCTCAGACCCTGAGTTGTGCCTCACACAATCAGCTAACCCATCAGTCCTCCTGGAGTACCAAAGATTGCTCACTGCCCCTTCCTACACTCTGGCTACTTTGTGGCAGTGTTACAGATCTCAATGTCAGAATGTACAGATGGGGTGTGAACCCTGGAACCCCCTCACTGGTTGTCCAGAGACTTAGGTACTCTCTCCAGAATAGGGCACCTAGACAACCTTCAGGTCCTCTTCTGTCCAATGAAGTCCAAGACACCTTCCCTTTCTTAATCTGCCAGATATATTGAAGGTTGAAATGAGACAAAAATGGAAAATGAGTATTGAGGACCATCTCAGTTTAACTGAACATCTACTGTCCAGTTCAATTAGGATTCTCCTTGGAGATATTCCACTGGGTCTGTATTACCCGTGTTCACACTCACAAAGGAGCCCCACCCAGCAAGATCTTTTTGTGCCTCTATACTTTAGGTCCTAGCAGTTTAAGGATCCTTTTTGGAGCCTTGGGGATGGAGCCAGGAACTGTGGATGCTACAGAAACATTGGAGATGGGAACTAGCTTGTGTTAGCTCATGAAAGTTAACAGATGTGGTACAAATCTCTTCCCAGCCCCCTTCTCAGTCACTTCAGGACAAGAGCCTACAGTAGACCAAGATGGGGAGTGTTGACACCTTAACAGCTGGTGAATATTACAAAGCAGAGTTTTCCAAGACCCCTCTCCCAGAACCAGTTGTTAACCATTTGCTTGCACAGCACTGAGGAAGTAAGGAACAATCCTTGCATCTTTGGTAGTCTCCTGTAAGTGAAGGTTCCCTGATCATCTGGGTAGGGAGGGCAGCAGCAGATGTGGGAAGCCAGGACTAGCTACTGGATGCTGAACAGTGTCTATGCTCACCCACTGGAGATCTCTGTAGCCAGATCATAGACATCCACATCATAGGTCCAACCAGGGAATGGTTTTGTTTGTTTGTTTGTTTGACATTAGAAAGATTAAATCAGTAAGTACTACAAACTCCACATGAGAAAAAGTTCACAGTTGGTTTGTAAATTCCAATCATGGCAGTGACTCTCAAAATGGTTGCCCATTTGGAATCATCTAGGGAGTAAGAAAAGTACTAACCCTGGTCTGGGAATGTAGCTCAGTTGGTAGAATGTTTCCTTAGTATGGAATAGAGTACTGAGTTTGATCTCCAGGTGTGGTGGTACAATCTGTAATCCCACTACTTAGGAAGTAGAAGCAGAAGGATCAGAAATTCAAAATCATCCTTTGCTGTACAGCCTGTCTGAGATGTTAGCCTGGACTACATAAGACCCTATCTCAAAAACGGAGAGAACAGCTGAGAAGATATCTCATCAATAAAATCCTTGCTTGCATTGCTAGCAAGAGGACTTGAGTTTAGTCCTCAACACCCACATGAGGATCTCTGGGGCTCACTGGCCAGCCAGTGTTGATGAATTAGGAGTTCATCAATGAGAGGCCTGTCTCAAAGGAAGTGTATGGTGTTCCTAAGGATGGCACCTAAAATTGTCCCCAACCCCACAAGAAGTACTAATCTTATACCCAGGTCCTAGATGGTCTTGGACCAAGCTTAGTCCATCAGAATTTTTCAAATTTTATTTGTTGTTTGGTAGGTATTTCTAAATTTGTTTAGAGCTGTGGTATAGCCACTAGCATTCCTAGACAATGTCTAGAGTAACAGCAAGGACACAATAGTTGCAGGCTGGGGCTTTGAAGCCTCCTCCTGTCCTTGGGCTACCTATTACTATGGTGATGGAGTGAGATCACTCATGACACAGGATGTATTTCTCAACCTCTCCACATGCTCCAAGCTTTGTGCCAGGCTCCAAGGAATGCATCATGAATAGGATACTGGGTTATTTCTACCATGGAAATATCAGTCTGAAGAAGTGAAATGTCAGCAAATAGACCCTTAAATAAAATTGGGACTAGAAGATGGGGAGGGAAGGGGAGGTAATGGAGGCAAACTCAGAGTACTGACTAGGCGGAGCTGGAAAAAAAAAATCTTCCAGGTCATGGAATAATGCTTGGGAGGCAACATCTCTGGCAGCATCTCTGGTAATCAATGCAGCTAGCCATCTGAGACTGTCCTTGTTTTATTGCTGAAAGTCTGAGGTACTGAATAAACAGGAATATTTTGTTACCTGGGTGTGACAATGCCCCCCCAACTAGGTTTCTAGGGCTCCTCAGTGTACTGCATAGAGGTCAATATTCCTCTCCCTGGTCCACAGTAAATATACCACATGGTATATGGCCCCTGTTCTGGGCAGCCAAGGCCCTTAGCATATCATTAGGGTAGGTGGTGAGGGAAGATTGTGGGCCCCATATAAATTCCTGAAAGTGACCTGCCCCTGTCTTGTCTGTCCTCTGCCCACAACCATCCATTCATAGTTCTTCTCCTATCACCTTCAGTAATAGCCACATTCTTACTGACTTTATCTTTTTCACTTCACTTGACTTTTTTCAAAACCAAAATAAATGTATCTGAAAAGGAGACTCTCTAAGAAAATAATAGCCATAAAATGGTAGTTAAGTTAATATCTCTGAAAGCAATCAACTCCAAAAGCCTGAACACATTCTCGGGCCAGCTACGTGGGCTTAGCATGTGCAGTCATCTTGTCCCTATTTGGCTCAGTGCTCTATTAATTGCTGTCTTAAAATCTAATATTTTCTGAGCAGGGGACCCTGTATTTTATTATTTTTAATTTTTTTATTCACTTTACATCCTGATTACAGCCCCCCTCCCTCTTCTCTTCTCAGTCCTGCCCTTAAAAATCCCTCCCCAGATGCCTACCCTGGGGCATTAGTCCCTAAGCACATCCTCTCCCACTAAGACAGGGCCACATTGTCACAGCAGCTCATACTCATGCCAGCAACAACATTAAAACAGCATTATGGCCCAGGTGTTTCTAGTATCCCATTTGCAGGAATAAAACTAAGGCTCTGAAGAAACATGTGGCTTTTCCCAAAGCTCCTAAACTTCACAGTGGGGACTACCTGCTGCAGAGTCTGGATTAGACACATGGCTTACTGCTCTGCATGAGAGGGAACTGGAACATATTCTTGCCAGGGCTGTGCCATGTACACCCAGGCTGTCTTCTTTCTATGGCACTATGTTTTGAGGCAGAGCCCTCTTGTGCTTTGCTCTGGTGCTGGGTTCAAAGCATCAATTCTCTCTGTAGAGGAATGAACCACAGATTCCTAAACTGTGATGAGTGCAACCCCTTATCCAAAAGAGAAGGTATCTGAAACAGTGCTACCTTCCTGATGCTTTGAGCTTCTTGGTGGACAAGACAGCTGATGGGTGAGGTGCCCAGAGATTCTAGAAAGTGTGAACTTAGACACAGAGGTATAACCTCTCATCTACTTGCACTTACCTGGAAAGAAACCACAGGTCTGTGATCTATGTGCATAATCCATGATACAAAGGAGCTCTGGACTGGGCAGCTGGGTATCTCCAGCTCTCATTTCACTAGGTCCCCTTTGTGTATCTGAGAGAGGAAAGCTCAGTCTGAGGACATAAATGGGTGGGAAGCTTAGGAAGATATCCATCAAAACCCTAAGGGTCAGGCTTAAGGACCTGACAGCCCTAGGGAAGGCCCATGATGGAGCCCTCTGTCTCTTGTAGCCCCGGGCTGTATACTGCAAGGATGTGCTGGACATCGAGCAGTTCTCCACTGTGAAAGGTGTCAACCTGGACCATACGGATGATGACTTCTACTCAAAGTTCTCTACAGGCTCTGTGCCAATCCCATGGCAAAATGAGGTAGGCAAGGCATGCTACCAGCTTTTCTCTGAGGAGGATGGATATTCAGAGAAAATGAAAGTGCAAGTGCACAGAAGGGTCACCGGGTAGGGTAGCAGAGACTGGCCTGTGGTGGGTGTGGAAGCCAAAATGATGTAGCTGAGAGAGAACAGGCTGCAGGAGGTCTGCAAGAAATGGGAGGGAAAATGGAACATTTTCTGGAGGTACAAACATTAAATTGATGAAGTCAACTGATCAGAATGCTGTAGGGATGATGGTCAAATAAGCTGTAGAATTTGGTTTGCAGGGGGCAAGAGTATACCTCTGGTAGATTCTCTTCTTAGGGTGGAGTTTCCTAGTAAGTTATAGAGGAGCCTTGTTGGGGGAGGAGCCAGCAGGGTGGGGAGAGTATGTCTCAGAGGGAAGCCCTACAGGGGGATAGTGGTATTTCTGTTTTGCTTCTCCAGATGATAGAAACAGAATGTTTCAAGGAGCTGAATGTGTTCGGACCTAACGGTACCCTCTCATCAGACCTGAACAGAAGTCAGCCTCCAGAACCGCCAAAGAAAGGGCTATTCCACAGACTCTTCAGGCGTCAGGTGAGAGAGCCACCTGGCCAGCCTGGCCTTAGCTCTGGGACTTTAGCCCACTTCCATACACACGAGCTTCAAAATGAATGTCCCCTGCCTGCATGGCTTGGTAGCTTGGAATTGTTAGTTTGTCCAAAGTCCCAACACCCCTGCAGACAGAAGGGGCAAGGACCCAGTACTCTTGGCACAGGAAAGCTGGTTCTTGTCACAGGGCTGTATTTCATACTGAAGGATGCTGAACAACATTACCAGCCTCTGCCTACTAGACATAGAGGTAAACTCAGTTCAGAACCTCTTCTCCAATAGTCACCATTAAATGTCCTTTGCAAAGCAAAACCACCTCAGACTAGGAAACATTGTCTAGTTGTTCAACCTTGGCATTTGCTAGCAGCCTAAGGAGTTTTCCCTTTGGGAATAGACGTTTTTTTTTCCCCTCAATAGACGTTTTTTTTTTTCCCCTCAATAGACGTTTTTTTCTCCTTTAGCTTACCCCTAAAGGAAGGATTGATATGGACCAAATGGAAGAACAGCTCTGGGGAAGATAACCCAGGAACCCCACTCCACAGCTTTGTACCCCTTTTGGCCTGACCATTCAAGATGCTGGAGCCCCATGACTCATCCTAGAGCTTGGGAGCCTCTCTGTACTTGTCTCCTACACAAAGGAGCACCTGTGGTCCTTTGACCTGAAATCTTAAGTCCCTCCCTCAGGTAACAGGGATGAAGGTGGTTATTTATAAAAATGTTGACTCATTCACTATTTATGGGCATTCTTGTAAAGTATAAACACATGTGTTCCATTGCCCTATTTCAGTTAAGTAAACTGAGGCTGAGTGAAGTCAATTCAACCCTAGGTCACTCTGGTGACCCCACATGATATCTGTTATCTGGGAAACGGCAGGAAGCATCTTCAGGCTCATGGGCAGTGCAGTCTGAGCTCTGCCCCCTGCCAACTTTGTGTGTTTTCAATAAGAACTTCATGTAAGTTTCACATCCTAGTCTGCGATATATTCGTGGTTTTATAATATAATGAAATATTTAAACATTTCCATCAAGTAAAACTACAAGTTCTAGAAAGAAATTACTCTTTCCCTCTGCTCATAGATCATGGGTCTTCCCAGGTATCAGATAAAACCCTCTGCTCAAGGAGCAGCCAGTAGACTCAGGCCTGCTAGGGAAAATGCACAAAAGCAAAGAGAGGCAGGTTGGAACATTCTGCATTCTGCTTCCCCTACTTCCCTAGTTACCCCTAATGAGTCACCCATTGGCTTTGAATTTACCAAGAACTGACTCTTTCTTTTCCTTTCCTTTCCTCAGCATCAAAACAATTCCAAGAGCTCACCTACTCCTAAGACCAGTTGTAACCACCGCATAAATTCAAACCATATCAATTCAAACTCCACTGGAAGCAGCTAGTTTCAGCTCTGGCCTTGAAGTCAGAAGTGGAACCAGCTCAGAGCCTTCTACTTGGAAGCAGACCTTATAGCCAGGAGAGCTTCCACTGTGGCTCATTGGCCAGGAAAGCTCTACTGGGAACCAGGATAGGATACTGTTCCCCCAATAACAAACCTCCAAGTTTCTCAAAGAAATTTCCACTCAGGTCTGTTTTCCAAGGTGGCCCCAAGCTGGGGTGGACTAGAATTTTCCTTGTTGAACATTGCAATAGAAACTCAATGGGATATGACAGCTTGCACGGATTTTAATAGCATCCTAACTAGAACTGAATTTTGTCTTTATTATTTTTAAAGGAAAGTTTTGTAAATTTCTCTCTTGTCTCTGTTTACATTTTGTATATTTGTATTTAAATGAAAGTCAGACTTCAAGGGTGTATATTTTCTGTGCAGCCACTGTTAAGCCATGTGTTTTAAGACATTTTAGATTGGGGGTTTACAAAAAATGTGACTCTAGACTTCTAGAGCCTCAAAAGAGAAAATGTTTTTATTAAATATAGAAAATATTTCACTTTTCACCTTTAAAGACCTGATTACATCTACCCACATCCATCTCTCTAGCCTTTTTCCCACTCAGTGTAGCTATCACTCTCCTGTTGACTTGTAACAAGCTGAATGAAATGCCAGAATGCACTTGGGCTATCTCCCAACCCAAACACTCGTTGTGAACTATGACATCATTGGTAAGAGTACTTCTATGAGCAGGACTTTGACATTGCAGCTTCATTGGCCTCCTGTAGAGCATCCAGGATGTAGGGCAAGAAATCCTAAATCATTGGGATAGAGATCTTGGCTGCTAAAACCAGTGGTTTTAAGAGGTTTCTGTTGTATTTGGGAATTTCTGTTATATATTCTTTTTAGGAATTTGTACTGATGATAATGACTAGTCCTGAAAACTCAAGTGTTCTCAATCATGGGACTATGGAGAAGTGTGAATTAGGATCCATCCTGAGTGACTACCTCCAAGTTTGTTTAGGCTTTGGCTGGTCAGCAAACTGGTCACCATACCATGAACCTTCATGTGACTCCACGTTTTTTGGCTTCTATGACATGAAGGAAGTCATCTCACCAGGAAAATAGGATGCCTGATAGCAAACCCAGGCACCGGTGAAATTTAAGACAATCTCATTGTCACTTCCCTAGGAGAGGTGGGCCAGAGGCTGGTTCTAATTGGGCATCTCAAAGCCATAGGCTTGAGTCTCCTGAAAGACTTGATGAGCTTACCTTTCCAGCCCTGGGGAGTTGTCACCTAGGCCCTGAAGTCCTAGAAGGTGACAAGGTACACATTTGATCTCACCTTCCCACCAGGACAGGGTGAGCAGCTAGTCTCACTGCTCCCTGGAAAGCTGAAGCTCTGAGTGTGACTCTGCCACAAAACTGGTCTCAGCCACCAATTACTAAGGTTTTTTCTTTTACAGGATGAGGCAGGCACTACCTGAATCAGCCTCAGTTACAATGCAGAGTCTTAGGTACACACCCCAAGCCTACTCATTTTGTAGTTCAGGCTGGTTTCAAACACAAATCCTCCTGCTTCAACCTCTGGAGTTCTAAGGCTACAAGTGCATACTACCATGGAAACTGTATCTATACTAAGTATCTCAGACCTGGTGCACTTCCCCTTGTCCACTTGCTCTATACTGTAGTGGGAGAACCATTCCCCAGGCCTGTGAGTATGGCCATTCCAAATGTTTTTTTTTTTTTTTTTTTTTTTTTGAGGGACCTGACAACTTTGGGTCTTGAGGAGAAGAATCCCAAACATATCAGTCTCATATCTTTGATTCCAAGCTCTCCCAGGGATCACTGCTAGAAAAGAGCCTTTGGGAATGATCATCCTGAAATCAGTTAACCATGAGAGTTAAAACAGACAGGCTCCATGGCCCAAGGTTAACTTCAAGCCTGGCTCCCAGGCTACTTCTGAACTTTTCTTGGGCTGAACATGAAGCAAATGCAAACGACCAGGTTCTTCTGGGGAGCAGGACACTCAATACTTCCAGATCATCAAGCCCTTGCTGACACTTCTTCCTTAAGGAAAAGAAGAATTATCAACTTCCTGGGATGGTCATCAGCCTCAATCACACACAATCCCTGATTCCTCCTTACAGGTTTGTCCCTACTTCCCCATCCATAGCCATTTAACTCTTAGGAACTCTTAGGTAACTCTTAGAAAGCAGTTTCTCCTTAGGCCTCAAAGTCAAGGCAATGTCCATTGCAGCAGAGAATCCCCAGGAAGCTGAAAAGAGAATGCAAGTTTGTCTACCGAGAGTTCCCATCATGGGGTCCTGAAAGTCCTGTACACTGAAATGTACCTAAGTACCTGTGGGAGGTAAGGATAGTCCTGTAATTCATTCTTTCACTCATAGCTTCATAACAAGAGAACAATGTGTGAAAACTGGCTCTCCTCCCTAAGTCTTCCTCATGCCTGTGTTTCTATAGCTGCATTTTTAGAATTTTGTTTGTTTGTTTGTTTGTTTAATGAAACCAAGCCTTCTGCCCTTTCACCTGTCCAGGAGAAAGTGTGTGTGGATAGTAAACAGATGACACTGTTGTATGTCTGAGCTCTTTGCAAAAGAGCCTTTCTTCAAGTGTGGCATTTTTCTCACCAAATTTCTACTGACTTGGAGTGAGAAACTTCTCTGCTTTTGCTGTCTGGGAGATAGGCCTCTGCTATGATCATTCTGACTTACAATTGTCCATTAAACCTTTCAGGAGGAGACTCAGAATATCATTCCAGAATATCAAGAAGGCCTGATCCCTACCTTCCAGGAGGATGGTGTCTATCCTCTACTTGAGCCTGAACCACAAGGCTCCATGCTCACCCAACTGTCTAGGGGCTGGTCTCTGAAATGTGTTGTTCTCTTAGAGGGGCAGGCAGCAAGAGGCTTGCCATACAAACACATGCAGGTAGCTCCAGTAACAGGCATGCCTCATGGTTACTGACCCATGATGTTTCTGATGAGTCCATGTTCGAGGGGACATGTGCATGGCAAATCTTTGCATTAGAGGAACAAGTAAGATGAGAACCTGCCTTATAGCTGAGGCTAACCCCTAAGAAAGCTGAGATCAGAAAGTTTCCATGGAACTTAGCCCCACTGTTGAAATCCTTTATTTTCTTTTGAACCATGTACTTTCTTGAAAGTCTGGCTCTACTTTCCATCAAATTCACTGAGCTACTAACTTCAACATAGAGCAGACAATGCAGCCTCCTGTAGCCTAGCATTCTAAGCCTTGATAAAGGAAATGGTGGCAGCTTGTTTGGGCAATTAGAGTTCACAAGAGAAGAAGAGAAAAAAATGATTCAAACAACACTGGACTCTTCTCATGAGCTATTGTGTGCTTGCTTTTCTGGCTGTATCCTTATCCCTTTCCGAAGGTCCCCCAATACCCAATACCCTAAGATAAAACCTTATTGCTTCTTAGATTTTGCCATGGAAGGGCAGTATAAAGCCTCTTTCTCCAGACTATAATTGATAAGCTTACCCTTGAACCACCTTCTGTACCTATTTATACAGCCAGCCACCCAGCTATTGAAGCTGATAGGCATGTAGGCCAGATCCTGCACAGGCACATATGGTGTCTCCTCTGAAAAGTCTTGACTCAGGACAATGATTTAACACATGACAAACTAGCTCACCCTAGAAAAGAAGTATCTTTCACCCTAAAAGAAGATGCTGGGCATTTTTCCAGTTCAGTGGCATACCATCCTGTAATAGATCACAAGTTAAATGTTGTCCATTAGAAGGACATTGTAGCTACTGGCATTGTTATAATAATAACTCTGTTTTCCAAAGGTTTCTATTTTTTCCCAGGGAGACTTTAGCATTAATGAATTAATGTGGTTCCATCTTGGAGGTTATTGTCAATGATAACAGCTTCTGTTGTGCTGCTCTGAACCTCTCATGTTCCATTCACTGTGTCACAGTGCCACCTTGTCTAGCCACAACCACTGTTATTTTATAGAGAAATAAATTCTTTAATGAACATAACATTGCAATTTCCTTCTGTGGAGGCACTGACCTCTTTCATCTGTATGACAACTGCCTGAAAAATGCCCATACTGTCTGCTGTGACCCTTCTCTTAACCTTTTCTTAAGCCAGTTCCACCCTACCCAAATCTGACCCACATACTGACCATACCTAGAACTGACATCACATGGCCCAACTCTGGAAGGTAGTATATAAGCCACAGAACTCTTAAAGATCATCTGCTTTTGAACCCAAATCCTGTAGGTTCTTAGCCATGGGAAAAAAAGTTGACTGTCAGAACTACACCAAGTGGCTCCTAAAAGACACAGTGAAAACGAGATTCGCAGCATACAGGCCTATACCCTGGAGGACCTGGTCCCCTGCCTATCTCTGGATCCTTTTTGATATGGAGTGAAGATGGGGGCAGACCCCACGTTTTTCAGAGAAGAGGTGTTTAATTGTCCCGAGGAAGAGAACATTCCCTGTTTGGCATTGAGGCCTCTGCGAGGCCCCCCTGGGAGTTTTTTGGTAAAGTGTTGCCCCATTTGTCTGTTGTTGATTTACATTCACTAGTCCAATGTCTGCCTTTGCCACATCTATTACATATTTCAGGAGGATTGGGCTCCCTTTTAGGATTAATTTGGTTTTCTCTGCAGTTTCTTTTAAAATGACCCTACACACCACAATTAAGACATTTGAGACTTTGGATTGTCTCAAGGCCTCTAGTGGTGGCTTCTCCTATTAAGATCATAGCAGATGAACGAGGTCTAAAATCAACTATATGTCTAATCTACTCATCTATTGATGCTGATCTTGCTGTCAATGGTCTGATTACTTCTTTGCATTCAGAATTCAAATTTCCAAAAGCTAAGACTCAATTAGTGCCTTTCTTGCTAATGGATCGATACACTCCTTTCTACAGTGGAAGTCAACCTTTGCAAAAGGCAAGGAATGTTTTTTGACCTTGCATGGCCTGAGAAAACGGTTCAAGTCTTTCCCGTTTCCACGACCTGGTCCCAGGCATTTACAGCTGCCAAGTGACATAATGTCAAGGTTTCTTCACCATATTTAGGCTGCACCTCTACCTCAGCAAAACAACCCTTACCAAGCAGCTGATCTTTAGAAATAATTATATTTCTGACTTTATTTTGTTGTGCTTCTTCTCATTTGCTTATCTCCACTATGAGAACCATTGTAAATGTTACTCAGGTTCTAATATTGCTTTTACCATATTCTTTCAGTCCTGGGGCATTATTCTATAATAACTCAAGAAGCCAAGATTTGTTTTACAAATAACAGGTACATTCCAAAATTAGTGACACTTTCCTTAAATTTTCTCAGTTCTAACACATCCACAGGTTGCCATTCAAATTCCTGATAATTTTGTGGATGATTATCATCTGCTGGCCTTTGTTGTAAATTAACAAGATAAACGCAACTAGAAGTTTTTTGTTTTCTGGCAACCTTTGGTTGGATTTCTCTAATGTTTATCTTCTGTCTCTACTTGAGTATTTTCTCTAATTAATATCTTAAGTTCTTCCCTTAAGGTCTGTCTCCATATTTCACATCTCTCCTTTTGTTGTTCATCCATAAGTTCCTGTATCCTCTGTTTAAGGTTCTGCTTCCACATTTTAATTTTTTCTTTTTATTGTAATTCTAATATTGTGATGTTTATTTTATTTTAATTAATTTTAAAAGTTTCTCCTGTGAGCCTTGCTTCCCATCCTCATTATTTTCTCTCTGCTGCTCAGTCTGATCTGTGAGCTGTCACATCTTTTGTTCTAGTGCCTTCTCCAACTCCTGTCTCCAACCTTCATTTCCCTCTCTCTGTTGTTCATCTTGACCTATAAATTCCTGTACCATTAGTTCCTGTGTTTCCTCTAGACCATGTTGCCAAGTCTTAAATTTCTCTTTGTTGTTCATTCTCATCTGTGAAGTTCTATATCTTTTGTTCTAGCATCTTTTCCAGCTCCCTTCTCCAATATTCATTTTTCTGCATTTTTGTTCTAAACCCTTTTCTAAGGCTAGTAATTTTTTATCTAGGGCCCTGTCTTTTGAGAAGGCATAGTAAACCAAGATACTTAACATTGTAATAATGATAACTGGCAAGGTACCAGTCTCCTTTAAATCCATCCTTTTTGTTTTTTTTTCGAGACAGGATTTCTCTGAGTAGCCCTGGCTGTCCTGTAGACCAGGCTGGCCTCGAACTCAGAAATCCGCCTGCCTCTGCCTCCCAAGTGCTGGGATTAAAGGTGTGTGCCACCACTGCCTGGCAAATCCATCCCTTTTTAATGTTCCAAATAGCATTCCATAAAAACCAAAAGGTATTTATTGTTCCTCATCTTTAGGCGATTATATATATATATATATATATATATATATATATATATACCCTATATATAACAATTTATATTACCTGATCCAGAGCTTCTTGTACCTTTGTCTCCCTCTGGTGTTCGATTAATGACACTACAGTCCTCTCCAATTCTTTTATTTGCAGGGAGGAGCTAACAGTAGAAAGCTTCTATGCTTCTGAGCCATCTCTGTCTTTTGTTTGGGTTGCAGCTGGCAGCCTCTGCACCAATCTCAGGCAGCCTAGAGTACAAGTAGTTAGGAGAGTGGGTCTGATCATCCTGTGTTCTGTTTAGACGTGGGAGATAGGGGAAGTGAGCATGGGAGGGCTTGCTTGAGTGGAGATGCCCACATCAGCCTGCTGTGCCTGTGAGAAGGCTTTGGAAAGTTAGCTGCCGGTTTGTTTTTTGTTTTTGTTTTTGTTTTCCAGTTGTTGATCCTTAGCTGTGAAGGCTGCTTCATAGGGAATCATGCCCCAGGGTCCTTGGTCCCTCTTTAGGCTCAGGGAACCCCAACTGTGTTGTGGCAACCCTTAGACCTACTCAGTGTTTAATTTCCTCCCTGCTCCAACTGTAGAGCTCAGCCCTAGTTGTTTATATTAGCAGGGGTGGGCTGGGAGAAAGGCTTTTATCTCAGGTTAGTTTGATTCTAAGCCCAAAGTAAGGTGCACTAATGAATAAGCCCATATTTAAACATACACACACACACACACACACACACACACACACACACACACACACACTCCAGTTATTTTAATTATAAGCTATATGCCCTCCTGATTGGTCAGATCTAGTACTACTAACTTATTCCCCAGCTATGAGACC
>JADRCC010537828.1:0-24027 GCA_019843855.1 Hylomyscus alleni
TCTGGTTGCTTGTTTGTGAATATTGACCATTTCTGGTTTCCTGTAATTCTTTCCTATTGCACAAGGAAATGTATTTGATTTCAGGTGAATGCTATACTTATCTGTGGATATAAACATAAATATTTAGAATGCAGTTGAGAATTATTTCTGCAAATAGCAATACTTTGACTTTTTTCTTTTTTTTACACTCCTGATATTATTCCCCATAGAGGGTATTGTTCTACCCTCTGATTGTTCCCCATCCCATACCTCCTCCTCTCCCCCTATCCCCATGAAGATGTCACCAGTCTCCAACCACTTACCCCACCAGACCTCTAAACTACCTGGGCCTCCACTCTCCTGTGGGTAAGGTGCATCTTCTCTGACTGAATCCAGACCCAGCAGGCCTCTACTATATATGTGTTGGGGGCCACATATCAGTCGGTGCATGCTACCTTGTTGGTGGTCAAGTGTCTGAGAGATCTCAGGGTTCCAGGTTAATTTAGACTGCTGGTCCTCCTACAGAGTCACTCTTCTCCTCAGATTCTACCAGTTTTCCCCGAATTCAGACACATGGGTCAGCAGCTTCTGTCCATTGGCTGGGTGCAAACATCTGCATCTGACCCTTTCAGCTGCTTGTTGCGTCTTTCAGAGGGCAGCCATGATATGTCCCTTTTTGTTAGTGTTCCATAGCCTCAGTAATAGTATCAGCCCTTGGGGCCTCCCCTTGAGCTGGCTCCACTTTTGGCCTGTCATACCTTCTTTTCCTCAGGCTCCTCTCCATTTCCATCCCTGCAGTTCTTTCAGACAGGTACAATCATGGATCAGAGTTTTGACAGAATGGCTACCCCATCCCTCACTTGATTCTGTGTCTTTTTGCTGGAGGTGGGCTCTACAAGTTTCATCTTCTCACTGTAGGGCATTTCATCTAAGGTCCCTCCCTTTGAGTCCATAGAATCTCTCACCTCCGAGGTCTCTGGTACATCCTGGAGGGCCCCCCAAACCTCCTACCTCCCCAGGAGGCTGGCCCTGAGGGCTTCAGTTCTTCCCCCCCCCCAATACCAGATCATATTCCCCTCTTCCCCTAACCCTGACCTCTTTCCCTCCCAGGTACCTCCCTCCATCCCTCCTTGTGATTGTTTTCTTCTACCTCACAAGTGTGATTGAGGTGTCCTCGCTTGGGCCCTTCAGCTTGTTGAGGATTTTGAGGTCTGTGGACTGTATCTTGGGTATTCTGTATTTATTTATTTATTTATTTATTTATTTATTTATTTATTTTGGCTAATATCTCTCTTATTAGTGAGTACACCCCATGCATGATCTTTTGTGTCTGAGTTAACCTCACTCAGGATTATATTTTCTAGTTCCATCCCTTATGTAAATGAATCACATTTTCTGTATTCATTCTTCTGTTGTGAGACATCTGAGTTCTTTCCAGCTTCTGGCTATCACAAACAAGGCCGTTATGAACCTAATGGAACACGTGTCCCTCTGGGCATATGGAGCATCTTTTGGGTATATTCCTAATAATGGTATTTCTGGGTCTTCAGGTAGATTTATTTCCAGGTTTCTGACGAAACTCCAGATTTATTTCCAGAGTGGTTGTACCAGTTTGCAATCCCACCAGCAGTGCTGAAGGGTTCCTCTTTCTCCACATCCTTTCCGACATGTGCTGTTGCCTGAGGTTTTGATCTTAAACATTCTTACTCTTACTTTCTAATTTGTATCTACTTTATATTCTTTTATTGTCTTCTTGCTTCAGCTAGAACTTCAAGTACCCTATTGAATAGATATGGAGAAACAACCTTGATCTGTTTCTGATCTTAGCAGAATTGCTTTAAAATTCTCTCCATTAATTTGATGTTAAGTGTTGGTTTCCTTTTTATTTTTATTAGTTATTTTGTTTATTTACATTTCAAATGTTATTTCCTTTCCCTGTTTCCTCTCTGAGAAACCCCCATTCCACCACCTCCACAAGGGTGCACCTCCACTCATCCACCAACTCTCTCCCTCACTGTCCTAGCACTTCCTTATGCTGGAGCATTAAGCCTTCACAGGAACAAGGGCCTCCCCTCTGATGCCAGACAAGTCCATCCTCTGCTATGTATGCAGCTGGTGTGATGGGACCACCATGTGTATTCTTTGGTTGATGGTTTAGTCCTTGGGATGCTTTAGCTCTAGGGGTCTGGTTGGTTCATATTGTTGTTCCTCCTATGAAGTTGCAAACCCCTATTGGTTTTCTATGAGTTGTTTTTATTATGTTTACATATGTCCTTTGAAAACATTAATCTCTCCATGATTTTATCATGATTTTTGTTAAAGGCATTTCAGTATCTATTGAGATGATCATGTGAGGGCTTTCCTTCTCAATTTGTTTAAATGGTGGAATATGTTAATAGATCTTCATTTATTGAACCAGCCCTTTATCTCTGGGTTGAAACCTACTTGTTCATGATGAGTTATCCTTTAGATGTGTTCTTGTACTTGGCTCACAGGTATTTTATTGAGGATACTTGCATAAATTTTCATGAGAGAAAATGGTCTGTAATTCTCCTTCTTTGTTGAGTCTTCGAGTGGTTTGGATATAATGGTGACTCTGGCCTCTTTAAATTAGTTTGGAGATGTTTCTTCTGTTGGTCGAATTCTACACAAAAACTGTCTTACTTTGAGAGACCTCTCTTGCTTTTGTTTTTGTTTAATTGTTATTGTTTTCTTATTTACAAACATGACCTCTATGCCTAGTTTAATTAACAATTCATTTTGATAGTAAATAGAACTTTTTCAATGATAAATATCTCTGAGTATAAGTAAAGAATATGAAAATCTGAATTCTAGTTCTACTTTGATGTATGTGATCAGAATTATAATTATATAATCATATATATATTCAGATATATGCTATACATCAATTTAAGTATACAATGTAAATGAACTTTTTTCTCATGTGACTTACAGCACTCCCTCAAAGAGCCAAAAAGCATCTAATAAATCCCCAAATCCAGGCAAGAGAAGCCTGTTTGCAGTTGTTGTGCACATTTGTCAAAGAAAACTCTCTGACCATTACATTTATTGTTACTACATTTGGTTGTTACTAGAAGTGAAACATAAATTCCTATTGGTAAAGTCAGGATATATTTTATAGAGTTCTGAGCTGAACTGACCTAAAACCTTTCTTCCAAGTTCCACCAACTCTGCCAACTTACCTAAGGAAAGAAGCAACTAACAGTAATGCATCATTATGGTATATATGAATCAAAATAACCATGAGGTTGTTCAAATATGAATGACCCTCATAGGCTTATATATTTCAATGCTTAGTTATAGGAATTGGTACCATTTGAAAATATTAAAGAACTAGAAGTTATGGTATTATCGGAGGAAGTTTTTTACTGGACAAAATAAATTAGTCTTGAGGTGCTAAAGAAAAGAGGGAGAACAGATTGCAAAATTGGTAGGTATGTTAGGGGAAGTTAATCTGGAAAAACTAGAGAAGGGAAAAGAATAGGATCAAAACACTTATGATGTTCCAAAAGAGGTAATTAGAAAATAATTATAATAAATGTAAAAAAATATACTTTGAAATGCCAGTTATTAATAATAAGACTTAGAATGATTAATGTGAAATAAAAATTCAAAACCATATTTTTTTTGGATTTTCAAGACAGGGTTTTTCTGTGTAGCCCTGGCTGTCCTGGAACTCACTCCGTAGACCAGGCTGGACTCCAACTTAGAAATCTGCCTGTCTCTGCCTCCCAAGTGCTGGGATTAAAGGCATGTGCCAACACCACCACCACCCAGCTTACAACCATTTTAATTCTCAGTAAAATATTGAAATATAGTACAGCACACTATATCTTGTAAAACTGAGAACTGACATTTTAAGATCTATAAAAAATCCAGAAAAATTTTAGAATTCAAAGGAAATAATTATGAAAAACAAACTCTACTCAAATGTAGATTGAATATATGTGTGTATTTTTGCTTACATAGACACAATGTCTATGTAATTCAGGCTAATTAAATCAATATTTGCTCATAAGCACATTCTATATTTAATACTTCAGAGAAAAAAGTAAAGATTAATTTTATGTGAGAAATTATGGATTCTTCTAGAAATTTTCTATAGATATTGTAATATATGCAATTATAGAATATTTATTGTGTAATATAAAAATATGAATAGTACTAGTAATAAAATTGAAACATTAAGAATATAAGTTAATAACTTTTCTAGTAAAATGGCTTTCTCCAGAGTGTGAGATTAAAATCTTTGTTATTTGAAATACCATCCATCACAAAGAAAGTCAGTGCATACTACAGAAATTCATATCTAGATATTTTTATGTGTACTTTCCATGTTCAATCACAGAAAATTTATTTAAAAAAACTAAATAATACACAGATGGCAATTAATTATGCTAATAATATTAAATTGAAGATTCTTGCTTAGAAAGTTCCATTAATGAGCTATATGTGTTCATTCTGTTTATTTGCTTATTATTGAGTAAAGAAATAACTTTAAGAACTTTGGTCTTCAGATAAACAATGTAAAATACAGAAAAATTCTTCATATATGAAGAATGCAGAAGGAAATTATAAAAAACAAATATTCATTTTGGATAAATACATGACTTACTTTATTCTATACTTATAAAATCTATATTTTTTGCCAGTATTGAAAATATGAATTATTTTGATATATAGCTAGAAACATATTCATCTCTACTCTAAGAAAGCTTATAAAGTGGAATAAAACTTCCATGATGACTAATGATATTGACCATTCCTTTAAGTGCTTCTCAGTGATTCTATATTTGTCTCTTGAGAATTTTCTGTTTAGCTCTTTATCCTATTTTTAAATTGGGTTATTTGTGTTCTTGGAGTCTAACTTTCTTGAGTTTTTATCAGAAGTACAGTTAGGGAAGATATATTCCCAATCTGTAAGCTGCTGGTTTTTCCTACTGACAGTGTCCTTTGCCTTCCAGAAGCTTTTCAGTTTCATGACATCCTTTTTATCAGGTGTTGATGTTAGAACCTGAGTCATTGGTGCTCTGTTCAAGAAATTTTCCCCTGTGCCAATGTGTCCATGGCTCTTTCCCACTTTCTCTTCTATTAGATTCAGTGTATCTGATTTATTTGGAAGTCCTTGATCCATATGGACTCTGAGATTCCACCTTATACAAGTGACAGAATGTGCGGATGAGAATGTGATGAATGAGGAACACAACACAGTTGCTGGTGGGATTGCAAACTCATACAGCCACTCTGGAAGTCAATCTTGCAGTTACTCAGAAAATTAGAAATCATTCTATCTGAAGATCCAGCTATATTACTCCAGGAAATATACCTGAAAGATGTTCCACCATACCACAAGCACACATGCTCCACTACACGTATAGCAGAATTTTTTGTAATAGCCAGAAGCTGGAGACAACACAGATGTCTCTCAACTGAAGAATGGGTACTGAAAATGTGGTACATTTATACAATGGAATACTATTCAGCTATTAAAAATCAGGACATCATGACTTTTGCAGACAAATGGATGAAAGTAGAAAATATCATCCTGAGTGAGGAGACCCAGACCATAAAGGACATGCATGTTATGTACTCACTAATAAGTGTATATTAGCCAAAAAATTCGAATGAAACTCATAGACCATAGGACACTTAACAAAGGGAAGACCCAAGTGTGGATATCTAATCCCATTTTGAAGGGGGAACAAAATAATCATGGGAGACAGAGGGAGGAAGGAATCTGGATGGGAGTGGTGAGGGGGAGGGGAAAAGGAAGTTGAGGACTAGGTATTGAGGGAGATAGGAAAGATACTTAGAGGACTAGGAGAAGGAATCAAAATATGTAGCAGTGAGAGTAGAGGGCTGGCAAAGCTCTAGAAATTCCCAGAGGCCTGGAATATGAGAGATTACCAGAACTCAATGGGGAAGGCATAAGCAGAAATGCCCAACAGTAGAGAGGTAGAACCTGATAAGACCATCTCCAGTAGATAGACACAGCTCCCAGTTGAGGCAGGAGGCCACCCTTCCATCTTCAAATAGTTAAACCTAGTATTGTTCTTGTCTAAAGTAAATGCAGGGACAAACATAGAGCAAAGACTGAAAGAAAGGCTACCCAGTCATAGACCCAACTTGGAATCCAGTCCTTTGCATGCACACCAACTGACACTATTACTGATGCCATATTGTGTTTACAGAGAGAAGCCTGGTATGGCTGTCCTCTGAGAGGCTCTACCAGAAGCTGACTTGAGACAAATGTAGACATTTACAGCCAACTATTGAATTGAGGTCGGGAACCCATATTGAAGAGTTATGGGAATTTCTACAAAAACAGGGATATTGTGAACCCATAGAAGGACAATAGTGTCAAATAATCCAGAACCCTCAGAGCTCCCAGAGGCTAAGCTAAAAACATGAGCATACATGGCTTAGTCTATTGTCCCTGGTACATGTGTAGCAGAAGGGTGCCTTGTCTAGCTTCAGTGGGAGAGATTGTGCCTAATCCTGTGGAAACTTGAAGCCCCAGGAAAGAGGGATTTTGTGGAGGGGAGGTAGAGATGGATGGGCAGGTGGGAGAGCAACATCCAGAGTCAGATGGCATGATGGGGTGAAGAACTCAGAGAGTGGGGACCAGGAAGAGGAACAAATATTGGAATATAAATTAATAAAACAATTTTCAAAAGAACTCTCATTAAGTGCTAGCTGACAGGAGCCTGATAAAGCTCTCTCCTGAGAGGCTCTGACAGTACCTGACTAAAATACAAGTAGAGGCTCACAGCCATACATTGGACTGAGTACAGGGTCCCCAATGAAAGAGCTAGAGAAAGAACCCAAGGAGCTGAAGGGTTTGCAGTCCCTTAGGACAAACAACAATACGAGCTAACTAGTACCCTCAGAGCACCCAGGGACTAAACCACCAACCAAATAGTACACATGGTGGGACTAATGTCTCCAGCAGCATATGTAAAGTAGAGGATGGCCTAGTTTGTCATCAGTGGGAGGAGAAGCCCTTGGCCCTGTGAAGGTTTTATGCCCAAGTGTAGGGGAATGCCAGGGCCAGTTAGTGGGAGAGGGTCAGGTGGTGAGCATGGGAAGGGGGCAGAGAACAAGGTTTTTTTTTTTTTTATCGTTTTTGTTTTTTGTTTTTATTTTTATTTTTATTGTATTTTTTTCTTTTTTATTCAGAAGGGAAACTGGGAAAGGAGATATCATATGACATGTAAATAAAGAAAATATCTAATAAAAATAAATAAGATTTTTTAATAAAAGATATAAAATATAAATATTAGGAGGCAGACATGGAAAGAATGTAGAAGTGAGACTCAGACAACCATAATGATGTTTTGTATGCCTCAATTCATTTCTAAGTCATCCTGATTACCACTTGTGGTTGTGGGTTCTATATGTTTTCTCTTTGAAAACTTCACAGATCTCTTCCTTAGCAAACACTAAAGTGAAGAAAGTTCATGTTCATGAACACAACAAATCAACACTCTGTTCCAGAAATATTGCACAATATGTTTATCAAAAGGAACACAGTTGAAATTGTCATTGTTTCTCTATTGTTTATATTCAGGATCTTTCTTCTTCAGGCAAATGGTACTGCCACTGTATATTTAACTTATTTTTAATGAGATATGAGAGATGACATATGCTACCTTTCCCCAGGGCCTCTCCATTTTAATAATAAGAAAAACTTAATGGTAACAGAATCAGTTCAACAGCTTAGCTTTTGGAATAATTGATGTTATTCATTTCTTATTGCCCAAACTTCTGTAAGTTTTTATTTAATCGCCTCTCTCAAGCAAATTTTAGGTTAACTCAACTAAATCTTTCTGACCTGAGATACTTAAATGGTAGGCAAACAAATCCCCAAGCCTTGTTTCAAGCTATAATTTATTAAAATGAAATATTATAATCTGGTGCCCAGAGGCAGCTTAACTCCCAGGAGATCTGTCACAACCAGGCTCACAGGTGAGACCTCTGACTCAATATATAGTCTAACTGGGAACCCCACAGGGCCCAGCAGATGCAGGATCTATCTGCACTGCCAGAGACATATCTTCATTACAGGCCACACCACTTTTGGGGGTATATCTGTGCTCCAGATCCTCTTCCACATCCAGAGACAGCTTGACTCCCAGGATGCCCTTCATAAGCAGGCTCACAAGCTCACAGGTCATGTGCTTGAGACCTCCTCCCACAGCTAGACATAGCCTGACTCTTGGAGTTCCATCATGACCAGGCTTACAGGAAGCACAAGCTCCAGTCAGAGATAGCAAAGCCCCTTAACACCGTAGTTAACAAGATGGTGAAAGGCAAGCACAAGAACATTAGCACTAGAAACCAATGTCACTTGGCACTATCAGAACACAATTCTCTCACCACAACAAGTCTTGGATACCCTAACACACCTAAATAGAAAGATTCTAACCTGAAATCCCATCTTTTGAAGATAATAAAGAACTTTAAGAAGGACATAAATAACTCCCTTAAAGAAATAGAGAAGAACACAGGTAAATATGTAGACATTCTTAAAGAGGAAACACATAAATCTCTTAAAGAAGTACAGGGAAAACACAATCAAACAGGTGAAAGAATTGAATAAAACAATCCAGGCTCTAAAATTGGAAATAGAAACAATAAAGAAATCACAAAAGGAGACAACCCTGGAGATGGAAAACCTAGGAAAGAGATCAGGAATCATAGATGCAAGCATTACCATCAGAATAATAGAGGTAAAAGAGTGAAACTCAGGCCTAGAAGATACCACAGAAAACATTGAAACAACAGTCAAAGAAAATACAAAGTACAAAAAGCTCCCAACCCCTCCACCCCTCCAAAAAACAAAAAACAAAAACAAAAACAAAAACAAAAGCAAAACAAAACAAAACATCCAGGAAATTCAGGACACAATGAAAAGACTAAACCTAGGAATAATATGACTAGATGAGAGTGAAGAGTTCTAATTCAAAGGGCCAGAAAACAACTTCAATAAAATCATAGAAGAAAACTTCTCTAACTTAAAGAAACAGCCATAAACATACAAGAAACCTACTGAACATCAAATAGATAGGACCAGAAAATAAATTCCGCCGGTCACATAATAATCAAAACACTAAATATACAGAACAAAGAAAGAATATTAAAAACAGTAAGGGGAAAATGTCAAGGGTCATATAAAAGCAGAACTATCAGAATTACACCACACTTCTCTAGCGAGACTATAAAAGCCAGAAGATTTTAGACAGATGCCATATAGATCCCAAAAGAGCACAAGTGCCAGTTCAGGCTACTAAACCCAGCAAAACTCTAAAGCAGCAAAGATGGAGAAACCAAGATATTCTATGGCAAAGCCAAATTTTAACTATATCTTTCCACTAATCCAGCTCTACCAAGGAAAATAAAAGGAAAATTCAAATACAAGGAAGAAAAGTACACCAAAGAAAAAACCAAAAAATTAAAAATCTCACAAGAAAACCAAAAAGAAGAGAACAACATAAACACAATACCACCTCTAACAACCAAAGAAGAGAGCAACATAAACACAATACCACCTCTAACAACCAAAATATCAGGAGAAAGTCTGGTCATTCCTCAGAAAGTTGGAAATAGTTCGAGGTGAAGACCTAGCTATACCACCATTGGGCATATAACCAAAAGATGTTCAGACATAACAAGTAGACATGCTTCATTGCATTCATAGCTACCTTATTTATAATAGCCAGAAGCTGGAAGCAACCTAGATGTCTCTCAATTGAAGAATGGATACAGATAATGTGGTACATTTATACAATGGAATACTACTCAACTATTAAAAATGACTTCATGAAATTTGCAGGCAAATAGATGGAACTAGGAAATGTCATCCTGAGTGAGGTAACTCAGACCCCAAAGGACATATATGGCATGTCCTCACTGATATGTGGAAGTTAGCCCAAAAGCTCAGAAATCCCATGATACAACTCATAGACTATATGAAGCTTAAAAAGAAGGAAGGTCCAAGTGTGGATGCTTCAATCCCAGTTAGAAAGGGAAACAAAATAATCATGGCAAGACAAAGAAGGAGGAACCTGAGTGTTAGAGCGGAGTAAGAGGAAAAAAATGTGGGGGGCAGGCAGGACCAGATATGGGAAGACACAAGAGAGAAGTACAGAGGGCCAGGAAAAGAATAGAAATAAGTAGCATTGGAAGGTGGGAAACTTGGGTAACCACTAGAAAGTCCCAGAACAAGAAATTCCTAGAACCTAATGGGGATGACATTAGCCAAATTACACAACAGTGAGTACATAGAGTCTAGAAGAGATCACCTCCAGTAGATAAACATGACCTCTAGGCTAGGATAGGGTCTCCCACCCATCTCAAAAAAAATTAACCTGAAATTATCCCTGTGTAAAGGAAATGCAGGGACAAAAATGGAGCAGAGCTGAAGGAAAGGCTATCTAGAGAGTGCCTTACTGTGCAATCCATTCCATCTGCAGACAGCAAACCCCAACACTATTGCTGATGCCAATATACGCTTGCAGACAGGAGCCTGATATGGTTGTCCTCTGAGATACTCTACCAGCACCTGACTAAGACAGATACAGATACTTACAGCCATCCATTGGACTGATCCCAGGGGCCCCAATGGAAGAGTTAGGGAAAGGGCTGAAGAAGCTGAAGGAGATTTCAACCCCCTATGAAGAACAACAATGTCAACTAACTGGATCACCTACTGCTTCTAGGGACTAGACCACAACCAAGGAGTGTACAGAGAGGGATCCATGGCTCCAGATTCATATGTAGCAGAGGATGGCCTTGTCTGATGTCAATGGGAGGGGAAACTGTTGGTCCTGTGGAGGTCTGATAACACAAATAGAGGAATGCTAAAGTGATGAGGCATGAGTGGCTAGGGGCAGGGATCACCCTTTTAGAGGCCATGTTGCTGCGGGATGGGGTGGGGAGATTAGAAGAGGAGAGACCAGAAAGGGAGAGACTATTTGGAACGTAAATAAACAAAATAATTAATAATAAAAATCTGAAATGAAGAAATATTATAACCTAGTAACTGTGTTAAATATAGTTAATTTCAGTTAATCAGGTTAATTCTATTTTCACTAATAAGTGAAAATTCATTCATTCAATTTTTTCAAAATCTAAACTTAAAATCCTGGGGAAAATGAAAACCCTCACTGAATACTGAATTTTCAGCAAGCTATGGTTTTTATCTACTTTTCCTGTTTGATTTAGAACAGAGTTATACTGGGCGGCTTTAGGTCAGAAGTGACCAGACATTCATGGATTTGGTCCTGGAAAATACTAACTGGATCACTTACTGCTCCTAGGGACTAGAACACAACCAAGGAGTGTACAGAGGGATCCATGGCTCCAGATTCATATGTAGCAGACGATGGTCTTGTCTGATGTCAGTGGAGGGGAAACTGTTGGTCCTGTGCTAAGTAAAATGCTACTGTCTTCAACTCATAGCATTTTACTTAGGGAAAGTCATAAGCCATCCTAGAGGGATAGAGATGCTTAATATTTCAAGAAAAGAATAATAATCAAATTGAACATTTCAAATTCTTTTTTCAAACATTTTTTGTAAGAAAAGTTATCTAGAGTTATTTCCTTGCTATTAAGACAATACACAATACATTTATTATATTTGCATTATCTATAAAATTAAAACTGATTTCTTTGAGTGCTTATTTATTTATTTATTTATTTATTTATTTATTTTGAGACATGGATACTCTGTGTAGCCTTAACTATCCTAGTGCCTTCTCTGTAGAGCAGGCTGGCTTCAAACTCACAGGTTTCTTTTTGTTCCATATGACTAATACATGTAATTTAAGACAATTGCTTTTTTTATTAGATATTTTCTTTATTTACATTTCAAATTTTATCCCCTTTCTTCATTTCCCCTCCAACAAACCCCTTCCCATTCACCTCCCCCTGCTCACTAATGCACCCACTCCTGCTTCCCAGTCCTGGTATTTCCCTACACTGAGACATCTGAGACTATCTTCATAGGCATATCATGAGCCTTTTAGGACAGTCAACCTCTTATATCTCATAAAGATGCTCAGGCAAAGCAAAATAGATTAATACATTGATGAACATTTTCAACACATCAACAGCATGGTTTGTTTTCTAAACTGCAGCATTTGGTGGGCTAACAAATGACTAATGTGGAATTTATGCACTCAGAAAATATTTGGTTTTACTCCAGGAACAGCTCTACACAAGTGTCCAAGGGAGGAGGGAACAGAAGTATCCAGAACTGAACAACCATAGAAACAGTTAATAGAGCTCATAATACTTTGAAAACAAGAAGTCTTGGATAAACTTGAAACAGGGTTCTAAAAGTATAGACACTAAATAAACAGTAAGCATTCTACTAGACTTTTTTTTTTTTTCGAGACAGGGTTTCTCTGCGTAGCCCTGGCTGTCCTGGAACTCAGTCTGTAGACCAAGCTGCCCTCAAACTCAGAAATCCGCCTGCCTCTGCCTCCCAAGCGCTGGGAGTAAAGGCCTCTGCCGCCACCACCGCCCAGCTACTAGAATTTGTAGATGGATGTTTAATGAACTAGACTTCCTGAACTTTGTCCTACAGAGCTTTATTCTACGAGGGGATTACTGTTAGTGTACCCTTCTTGAAAATAAAAGACTTGGAAACAGAGATCAAAAAATAAAGGAAGCAGCCAGGTAGTGGTGGCACATCCTCATTTTAGTTTCTGATATTTTATATGTAGGTATGTATATATTATCAAATAAAATGACTTCATAATTTTGATTCATGCAAACATTATGTCAATTAGTCGTCCTTGTCTTGTGTTAAGCCATTCATTGACCACACATTTTTAACTATATATAAATATTGACTATCTCCTTTATAGTTTCTTCCATATGATTCAATTCCTTAATTACTAGGGGAAAATAGCAATAGTTAAAGTGCTATGTAGTGGTGAGTGAGACTAAAAGTAGGTATTCTCTAAATTTTTCAGTACAGGACAGATAATCATTTTGAAAAACATGCTTAGAAGTCATTTTGACAAAGAGAATTTTTGAAGCTTGGACAGGGGCTATGAAATGCAACATGCGATGTTTTAGTAATACATTTGACTAGAATTAAGGAATGTATTTATAAAATCACAATGATAGGCCTCAACAATATTTTTAAAGTAAGAAAGGGAGTAAAAATAGAAAAGACCAGCTTTGAGATCTTTTTTTTTTTTTTAGAACAGGAAATGTGATATAATTATTTATGTGAATGAAAGAGGGGTCTAGATTTACTTCCCCGTTTATACTTTATAAGACAGGAGGAATAATGGACTTAATCAACATAAAGAGGATAAGGCTCAGCTTTCAGAGATAATGCATTTAAGTTTTATGAACTTTTGAGACTGATTAGAAATGCTGAATGCATAATTGAATGCATAAGACTGAAAGAACTTTCATAATTATTATTATTATGTAACAATAGTTGAAATCAAATATCTAAGTAGACTATAAAAATTCAAAGTAATATACACTAGGGAGGAAACACCAGATGAGGACAATACTGATGAATCAGCAGAGAAGAGAGGCAGGGGAGGAGGAGAATTTCGATGAGGCTTTGAAAAAAAAGCCGAGGAACAAACATTTTTATGAGTTTAGTGGTATTCAAATGTTCAATATAGCAAAGATAAGAAATACAACTTCTTAAAAAAACAGAGGTATTAATTAGCTTCTGGGAAGTGAAATCTTATACTCTCTGATGCCATGTACTCTTTAATTAATTTATATATTTATTGGAATTCTAATCAAAGTAGCTTGCAGTTCTCCTAAAAATATGACTAAATAAACATAGAAAAATAAGTGTTCTTGTATAAATAAGACTTTTATTCAAAAGAATTGAAAATAATTAATCATCCTTCCATTAGAAGGCATTTTAATAATCACAAAACTGATAATTTTGAATCTAAAATTATTTTTATATAGCAATATACAATATACAATATATATAGCAATATACAGACTCATTCATAAAATAATAAATTTAATTGCCTCAACCATTGAAATTTTGAAGCATTTAACACTTAAAGATCAGAGGAAAATAATTACTTATATGATTCAAATCCAGAAATTAATAAGCATAATATTGGGCAATGTTTCCTTCCTTATGCAAAATTACTTCCACATGTGGTGACTGATAGTAAAGGTAAATATGAGCAAATAGATGAAATAAATAAAATTATAGATTTCATAATCTATGATATTAATATGAGAAATTTGTTTTGCTCACTATAGAATTTTAAGTAGCAGTGTTACCAAATATACAATACAATAAAATGAAAAATAGTACCAGATATTAAGCTGCATTTGGAATAGCTGCTTGTATATGTGTCTCTCTATTTTTTTTTTCATGGAGAGGTAAAAGAGGGATCGTGGAATTAAGTGGGTGGGGAGATGAGGATTATCTGGGAAAAGTTTTGGGAGGGTAAATCTGGAATCAGTACATAATGTTGGAAATATTTTTCAATGAAAAAAATAAAGACAGAAAATTATTTTTAAAATAGTACAAAACATTGAAAGAACATACATATTAGCAGCACAACCTTAAATAGTGAAGCTATCATTATGGCTGGTAAACTTTGAGGGATGTGCTTAGATTAATTAGAAAGTATATCTATTCAGAACTGAACAAAACTAAAATTAATTTTGAGTTGTAAAATTGTAGGATATCTGTGGTAATATTAAACACATACATAAGGACACAAGAGAAGCACTTCTTTACTAATTTTTGGCCATTGTAACAACTTTGGGCTCTGAAGAGAAGATTTTACTCCAGTTATACTTAGAAACATTTAAATTCTTTTTGTAATTAGATATTTTCTTTATTTACATGTCACACAATATCTCCTTGCACAGGTTCTCCTCCAAAAAGAAAAAGAAAAGTAATAAAAAACAAAAACAAAAACAAAAACAACAAAAAAATAACCCTTCCTTTCCATATTCAGTCATCAAATCCAGACACTATTGTGGATGCCAGCAAGTGCTGGATGACAGGAGCCTGAGATACCTGTCTCCTGAGAGGCTCTGACAGTACCCGACTAAACATTTAGATTCTTAATGCTTCTGAAACATTCTTAAATGTTCTGAAATCATTTAATTTTAAAACCAAGGTCATAGTTTATCTAGAGATGCTAGGAGCAATCAACAAACATTATTGATTTCTTCAGTTTTCCAAAACTTATCAAAAGTTTTATCCATAGAGTCACTGTATTTCTTGGTCCTCACAAGACTTTTTAGATAAGTCTTTCAAATATTTTATAAATTTAACTTTCAGTATTCTCCCTAACATCAGATTAGCCATCCACAGCTATATATTACTAAGCATCCTAGAGAAATTTATTCTCCCAATCCTGTTTTTATAGAAGAACTCCTGGTACCACACTCTTTACTAGCTATGGGACTCTAATAGAACTAAACCTATAGAATACATATGTCTACTAAAACAGTTTTTATTAGATTGGTCTAGAGGATGTGGTCTGGGTAGTTCAGCAATGGCTGCTTCATGCTTAGTGGATGGGTAATCTGGTGCTTTTCAGTCTTTGAGACTGGATGTATCAGAAGTCCTATTTTCTCACTGAAGTTCTGGCTCATTCCTAGGGGTTTACTGCTCTTCAGTCTGTGTTGTAACCCTCTAGAAGTATAAAAGGATAGAAAACTTTACCAGCTATATAGAACAGCAACCACAAAAAAAATTTTCTTCTTCCATGGCCTTTTTTCTGGAAGGAAACCATGTAGTGTAGGTCTTGTTTAATGTGAATCTCCACAGTTTAAACAATTTGAGAAAAAGAAAATACTCTACTGGGTTGCCAAGAAGCTTGGAACTTAGCTGATTCTTTTACAGTTAACTTGAAAACCAAGATTATCCATTGTGATAAGAGAGAAAATTTAAAACCAACCTAACAGTAAATACATATCTATCCCATATATTTAATTCCTTCTAGATAGCTTTATAAAAATGGACCAAAGTCCAGGTAATTGAGCACAGTACTACTCATGTATCTAAAAATAAATACATTTGGAAGGCAGTTGTTTAAACATAAGCTTAGGTAATTTATAGCATAGAGTAAGTTTTTAAATCTTTATAAAACTATCGAATAGGCCAAATTCAATTCAACCAAAGAGAGACAAAAGAATGAATAAAGAGAAAGATAGACTCTAAAGTACCTAGAGGATTATTCTTGCATATTTGAAAAATCAATGAAGACTTTATAATATTTTAAGTGCTAAATATAGTATAGGTGGAAATATGCAAAGGATAAAATTGAAAATTCAAATAAAACACCAATTCCTGTAATAATTAACAAAACAAAAATTTGCCAAAGACAATCTACTTCCTTGAACAAACGTTATTTATTTCTGCTTGACAGAGACTTACATTCATCAAGGTCTAGAGCATAAATGACTTTGGATATTCATGTTAAATGGTGTATTTGTATCATGCTACTCCTCTCAAACCTCAAGGATCATTTTGGTAGACAGGAAGAAAAAATATAAGAGATTGAAACACTGGACAACTATGAGGAAACTTCTGAACACAGAAGAGAAACATTTTAATTTAAAAATAAAATATTTTAAAATCATGCCTATAAATTACTATCTCTCTTAATGCATATCACTTTAGCACAACAATTGTAGTCTGTATTTGTGTTCTGTATATAGTGCACTAATCTGCAAATTATTATGCATAGGGGTGTAAGGACACAACAAGTTTCTTGCAAATTGAAGATGCAAAGTAAACAATGATTATAAGATTGAAAATAAAAAAAGGAAAACAGACTGAACAGTGCTGGCACATGCCTTTAATTCCAGCAATTGGGAGGCAGAGGAAGGTAGATTTCTGAATTCGAAGCCAGCCTGGTCTACAGAGTGAGTTCCAGGAGAGCCAGGGCTATGCAGAAAAACCCTGTCTCAAAACAAAACAAAACAAAACAAAAAGGAAAACATTAGATAAGAATGCATTATTTCTAATGAAATAGTTGCTTGGATAATAATAACAGGTTAACAATAAAAGAATGTTTGGGGGAGAATCACCAACCCTGACTTCAAGTTTTATGACAGAACAATAGTGACAAAAACTGCATGGTATTTGTACAGAGGCAGACATGTTGATCAATGGAATAGAACTGAAGACCCAGAAATAAAAGGACACACTTATGGACACTTGATCTTTGACAAAAAAGTCAAACATATACAATGGAAAAAAAGATAGCATCTTCAACAAATGGTGCTGGTCTAACTGGCTATCTGAATGTAGAAAAATGAAAATAGACCCATATTTGTCACCTTGCACAAAGCTCAAGTCCAAGTTGATCAAGGACCTCAACATAAAACCAGAAACACTGAATCTAATAGAAGAAAAAGTGAGAATGAGCCTTGAACTCATTGGCACAGGAGGAAAACATTCTGAACAGAACACTAATGGCTTATGTTTAAGAGCAACAATTGACAAACAGGATTTCAGGAAATTAAAAAGCTTCTGTAAGGCAAAGGAAATAGTTTTTAAGACAAGTTGGCAACCTACTGATTGAGAAAAAATCTTCACTAACTATCTTCATCTGATAGAGGGCTAATATCCAAAATATATAAAGAACTCACAAGCCACCAGAAAAAAACAAACAAACAAACAAAACAAAACAACTCAATCAAAAATGGAGTATAGAAATAAATTGGGAATTCACAGCAGAGGAGTCTCAAATGGCCAAGAAGCACCTAAAGAAATGTTCAAAGTCCTTAGCAGTTAGATTGATGCAAATCAAAATGACCTTGAGATTCCACCATACATCAATAAAAATGGCTAAGATCGAAACCTCAGGTGATAACACATGTTGGCTAGGATGTGGAGAAAGAGGAACATTCCTCCATTACTTGTGGGATTGCAAACTGTTACAACTACTCTGGAAATCAATCTGGGTTCCTCAGAAAAATGGAAACAGAACTACCTGAAGACCCAGCAATACCACTCTTGAGAATATACCCAAAAGATGCCCCACCATGCCACAGGGGCACATGTTCCACTATGTTCATAGCAGACTTGTTTGTTTAACAGCAAGAAGTTAGAAACAATCCAGATGTCCCATGACAGAAGAATGAATACAGAAAATGTGGTTCATTTACACAATGGAAGACTATTCAGTTATTAGAAATGAGGACATTCTGAGTTTTGCAGGCAAGTGGATGGAACTAAAAAATATCATCCTGAGTGAGGTAACTCAGACCCAAAAGACATGCATGGTATGTACTCACTAATAAGTAGCTATAAGCTAAAATAAAAAATAAAAATAAAAAATACCAAATAACCAAGATACAGTCCACAGACCTCAAAAAGCTCAACAAGCAGAAGGGCCCAAGTGAAAACACGTCAATCCCACTTGAGAAGGAGATGAAAGCAATCACAAGTGGGGAGAGAAGGACAGACATGGGAGGGAACGTGGAAAGGGGAGTTAGGGAGAGGGGACTGTGATCTGGTATTGGGTGTGGGAAAAGGACCAGAGAGCTAGCAGAAAAGAATGGAAACAGGCAACCTCAGGAGGTAGGAAGTTGGGGAGACCCTCCAGAATGCACCAGGACCTGGGAAGTGAGAGACTCTCAGAACTTAAAGGGAGGAACTGCCATGCCCACTCCAATGAAGTCTTCTGACAAGCCCAAAAGCTTGGCCACAGACCAGAGGCGAAAAAGCTTCAAAGGAACCCAGTCTCTTGGAATTCATTCATGGCATCTCCTAACTCAGAGGTAGCCCAGATATGTTCTTGTGAACTCGCGTGCTAGGTGCCCACCAAGATATGATTTATATAACTAGACAAAAATTGGACATTGCTCTCTGACCTTTACCGATAGAGCAACATATAGCAGTAGATGGCCACAACACATATAAAACAGAAGCCTGCTGGGTCTGGATTCACTCAGAGAAGATACACCTAACCCTCAAGAGACTAGAGACTCCAGGAAGTTTAGAGGTCTGGTTGGGAGGGTGGTGGGGGGTAGGAACATCCTCTTGGAAACAGGGTTGGGAAGGAGGTATGGGGTGTGGAGCAATTGGAGGCTGGACCCAGAGAGGAATAAAATCTGGAGCATAAATAAATAATTAAAAAATATATTTTTAAAAAATGACTGGGTAAGATGGGCAGAGTGCAGGAACTAGAAGCTACAAACATCTGTAGGTACTCTGAGCATCTCTAATACTGAATGTATAAACTGACTTGGCTCCTTTTACTATGTGGAACTGAAATTCTTTATTCTCAAGCCATCTGAATAAATGAGTGCATGTGTTTTACACTCAGAATAAAGCTAAGGGGCTGGTGGAGACTGGTGTGGGCTGGTGGGGACTGGTGGCAACTGGTGAGATTTTAATACACTTATCAAGAATTTCATTTAACTTATATAAGTAAATTTTACCCAATTTTTCTCTAATGGAAAGCTACAAACACGATGTCTTGGGGCAACACCATTTTTCTTTTTCCTCTCTGACTACCTAGCTGACCTGTAGTACTTGAATTGACTGCTCGCTCCTCAATGAAGAAAGATTGTTAGCACTGCATCTGAGGAACACTTGGTTTTATTTAAAACAAAAGCACACTGTTAGATTCAGTGTCAGAACTGAGGTTTATAGCATTGAAGAATCACCTTGATAAATGGCCCTGACATTAGGGTTTCTACAACTCAACCTTCAATGTCATCAAAACACTATGTAAGTGTTAAAAGTATGGCTTTCACTGACTCCTCACAACATATTGACTTGATCCTTACTGTCTGAGTCCCATAGATGCAATAAATTCAGAAAATAACATATTTCCAAACTGATAGAAACCACCAAGGCTAATAAAATCAGACATTTTATAGCTTGGCTAATGGTGTCCTTTGAAGGGCATCAAATAACACATCATGTCCTGCTCAGGGGGAAATCAAATTAGGTGCAGCAATGCCCCTTCAGAACTAATGCATCTGAATAGACGGCAATGATTGCCGCGTGAACCACACTTGTAGATGTTTTTATCATTAATACACTGTTTATGTTAAAAGGACACTATGGCATTTGGTTGTGAAAAAGAGATAATTATACCTTTCCAATTATACTATTGCTCAGTTTGCATTTTGATCTTTTCGTTATGAGTTTGGGAAAATTATGGGTGAAAAATATGGCATGCATTTCTGCAAATGATTCTCAAAATTCTCTAGCTTACTGTCCAGTTGCCCTGACATTCTGGCATGTCCTTCACTCTCCTTACCAATCTTTCTCTACTTTTCCCTGTTAGAAATCAACACCATTGGATGAATATGACATATTAAAGAATCTCACTCCTACTGCCGTAGAATATTTAGAACTGTTTGAAACCCAAAGCTTGAATTACCTACAGATTCAATTATGTGGTTACCAGCTCTGCATTTCTAACATGCCCAGATTCTATTGATCATGAATCTATTATGCCTCTGAGTGTGACTGAGATGCCACCCATGTGTCTGTACTTATGGGATGGCAGCATTTGAGAGGTTACTGTGGTATCTCTTCCTCTGTGTGATATTAGAACACTGAAACATGCATGCCAAAATTTTAAAAATCCATTTCTTAAAGAGATTAAAAAAATTTATTTGAAATATCAATGAGAACACAAGAATTACATTTCTTTTTACAATTTGCTACAGGTTCATTGACAGTTTGTTTTTATTTTTATTTTTTTGGTTATTTTGCTTATTTACATGTCAAAATTTGTCCCCCTTCCTGATTTCCCCTTAGCAATCCTCTCCCCCATCATATGCCCCCTCCTCTTTGCCACTATGGGGGTGCTCCCTCACCCACCCACCCATTCCTACCTCACTGCTATAGCACCCCCTTAAGCTGGGGTATCAGCTTCCACAGGACCAAGGTCTTCCCCTTACACTGATGCCAGATAAGGCAATCCTCTGCTACATATGTAGCTGAAACCATGGGTTCCCCCATGTGTACTTTTTGGTTCATAGCTTAGTCTCTGTGAGCTCTGGGCAGTCTGATTGTACTTCCTATGTGGTTGCAATTCACTTCAGCTCCTTCAGTCCTTCCCCTAACTCTTCCACTGGGGTCCCCTGAGATCAGTCTGATGGTTGGCTGTGAGTAAACGCATCTGTGTTGGTCAGGGGCTGGCAGAGCCTCTCAGGAGAAGGCAATATCCTGTCTGCATGTGTTTCTTGGCATCAGCAATAATGTCTGGGTTTGGTGTCTGCAGATGGGTTGGATCCCTAGTGGGGCAGTAGAGACAGTCACCTGTGCAGTATAGAATACTACAATAGTCCTGTCTTAGCCTAATTGGTTCTGTATTATAACTATGTACTATTAGGCATACCATTTCTTCTTTTAACATAATAAAATATTTGGTTTCATAGTTTTAGTTAGTTGTTCATTAGAACTGCACAGGTCTATAGACAATGTTGAAATGTGGTGTACCTACCATAATTTCTACCTACCTGATATTTTGAAAGTACTTTCTTAATTTTCACATTAAAATGAAGAAATTATTGCATTGTAGTGGCATAATTACATTATTGTCATATATTTCAAATGTTTCCATTTGTGTTAGGACATGTCATTTGCCCTAACTAAGCCTTCTCATTGAGATATATAAAGTATATTGATGAGACTCGCTTACTTTAGCCTGTGTTCTGACACAGAATAATGGCCTACAGATGGTAACCTTAAATAATTATACTATTATAGATGTTATCTTAATTTCTAGAATCAATAATAGTATTTCAAAAACTAATATAATGTTGAAAAATTAGCAATTATCTGCATTGGGATACAAAAATTTGTAATTATATTCTAGCAACAAACACCTCTCTGGATCATGGGGAAAAGAATAAGAACAATAAATAAGTTGCAATATTGCAATTTAGTAGGTGTTATAGAGAAGGATGGTAGAGAACTGTAGAGTTACTCAATGTTCTGAACTGCTAATAAGCCTGAATTATTCTAGCAGGACAATATACAAAGTCAGATAAAAAAACTACAAATAGTAAAACACAGTAAAAACACAGATAAAAAAACACAGTTAATAGTCTCATATTCTTATATGGCTGTCTTCAAAAAGACTCTGCCAGAGCCTGACAAATACAGAGGTAAATGTTCAAAGCCAACCATTGGACTGAGCTTGGTGTCCCAGATGGAGGAGTTGGAGAAGGGACTGAAGGAGCTGAGGGGGTTTGCAGCCCCATGGAGGGAGCAACAGTGTTAACTGGACAGACCCCCCTCCCCCAAGAGCTTGCAGGGACTGGACCACTCACCAAAGAATACACATAGAAGGACCCATGGCACTGGCCACATATGTGGCAGAGGATGGCCTTGTCGGACACCAGTGGGAGGAAAGGCCCTTGGGCCTGAGGATGTTCGATGCCCCAGTGTAGGGGAATGCCATTGTGTGAAGACAGGAGGCAGGTGAGGGATGGCGGAGCACCTTCATTGAGGAAAGGGGAGGGAGGATGGGATAGAGAGTTTCTGAAGAGGAGACCTGGAAAGAAGAAAACATTTGAAGTGTAAATAAAGAAAATAACCAATAGAAAAGAAAGAAAAAAAAATAAAATGATGTTCAACATTAGAAAAAGTGATCTCATTATCTTTAATACTTACTTCTCAGTATATAAAATATTTTCTTTTAAAATATTTTTATAATTGACTATTATTTTAAAGTAAAATTAGAAATTGTAGGTAGCACATTAAACTCATACTCATGTTCTCCTAATTGTGTGAGAATTTTAAAAACACATGGAATTGTTTCTATTTTCCATCATTATCTCATTCCTCTTCTCTCCTCCAACTTTGCCCTCTCAACTCTGTGTGCTCCTTTATATACACACCCATGCAGTGCCAGGATGTGCAGGACTTTACCTTCAGTTTTGAGGTACACTGTCTACACACTGTAGTTCATATTTCAGAGACAAAGCAACAGAAATTGGCATGGGGTAAAAATCTATTCCTGAGTTACTTTTAGCTTTCTCCAGTGTTTCTCAGTAATGGCCTACTTTCTTAATAATTTGAGGTATGTGTTCTATAAGTTTTTGCTGCACAATCTTGTCTCCTTGCTAGAGGGAAACATAAATAAGCATATAAATTATTTAGAAGCAAGACTTGAATATCATTATTCCAAAGATCATTAATCATTGGTGGAAAAAGTGAAGTGACAACCAGCCATGCAACTATATTTTAAATGTGAGCTTTATATGAAAAGATGAAAATTAATTCATTCTAAGAAGTGACTTTCCAGTTTCAAACAACTGTTAGATAGAGATCTAGTAAGAAAAAAATATCGTTTGGTATTATTGTTAATCCATCAGCCATTATGGATTACACTAGTAAGGATTTTGTCTCAGTTGAGTATCCCCAGTCCCTAGTGACATTCTAGGAATAGTAGTATATTTACACACACACAAACACAAATACACAAACATGCATGCATGTGTAAATAGACTCACACTTCATATGAGAAAGTAAAAAATTAATTATATTTTACATATTACTTGCTCTATCATCATCATCATCATCATCATCATCATCATCATCATCATTATCATTATTTACTTTTTACAATTCAGTCTTTGCAGCCCTCCAGGTCCAAAATCCCACAGTTCTTCATCCTATTCCTCCTCCCCACTATCTCCAAAAAGATATTCCCCCCATTTCCCACTCCCCACTACCTATTGCCTGATGCCTAAGGACTCTTGAGGGTTAGGCTTGTTTTCTCTAACTGAGGCCAGACCAGGCAATATTCTGCTGTATATGTGTCAGGGGCCTCAGACTAGCTCATGTATGCTGCCTGGTTGGTGGTTCAGTATCTGAAAGATCTCAGGGGCCTGGGTTAATTGAGACTGCTGATCTTCCTATGGGGTTGTCCTCCTCCTCAGCTTCTTCCAGCCATTCCCTAATTCAACCACACAAGTCCCAAAATTCAGTCCAATGGTTGCCTGTAAGTATCTGCATCTGGCCCAGTCAGCTGCTTGTTGGGCTTCTCATGGACCTCAAAGCTAAGCTCTTGT
>JADRCC010537847.1:0-10183 GCA_019843855.1 Hylomyscus alleni
TTCTCTTGACGCCCTTTTAGCCTACCACGAGACTTTTCTTTTCCTAGAAGCGTCGCTCTCAATTTGGATTGATGGATGGATATGAAAGAAAAAAAAAAAAAAAGAAGAAGAAGAAGAACCCTAGCGGGGCAGTGGTGGCGCACGTCTTTAATCCCGCTGGGAGGCAGAGGCAGGCGGATTTCTGAGTTCGAGGCCAGCCTGATCTACAGAGTGAGCTCCAGGACAGCCAGGGCTGCACAGAGAAACCCTGTCTCGGAAAGCATTAAAAAAGAATAACAGAGTGCTTCCACCTTCATTGGGTCGCCTTCATTCACTTTGCACTCTACAGACGAGTCTCTGAGCGCACCAATCAAGTAACAAAAGATCTCGAAAATCAAGAGGTCGGTGGATAAGGAGGAAAGACCAAAAAGATGCTTAGATTGGAAGGAGGAGATAGGAAAAGACATTTAATGTGTTTTCCAGCTATCCACCTTTCGCATTCTCCTCAAAACACTGCAGCAAAGACTTGATAATTTTCTTTGACTCTCTAGGCAACCAGCCACTGTTCTTTTCTGTGGCTGCCTGCCTGGTCTATAGAGCGCTGCGAGTCAATCTCGGGCTCTTCCGGTCTTTCCAGCCCTTCCTCGGGACTTCCGGAGATATGTCCTCTATAGTCTGGAACATTTGAACACCAGTTTAGGGAGGTTTAGAACGTGCAGCCTTTCGGAGAAAGTATGTCTGTCCCTCAGGGTCCTGAGAAGGTCACCTGTGCACTTTAGGTCCTCAGCTTCCCGGGCTAAAAATTCACTTTCCAGGTGGTTTCATGGACTGAACTCTGCTCTCTTCAGCTTAAGGTCCCGTGAACAAAGTAAACTGATGACAAGGAGACATTGCCTCTGCGCTTGACAGAACACTTCTGTTCATCGGCAAGACTTCAGAGGGGAGACGAACCATCGTAGATAGCAACCACGGAGGGCCAGGTTGAGTTGAGACTCAGAATTAGGATAAAGATGTGGAAGGAGATTCTAGCCTGAAAAGAAACTTTTTGTAGGCCTCACTTCTGTTTTCCCAGTTAGCCCAGGGGTTTTTGCTAACCCTAATCTAATTGCTTATGAGAACTATGAAAACTGAACTAGCCAGCAGATGGAAGACGAATTAAAAAAAGAAAAAGAACCTAAAGGAAGCTTGTTGTATATATGTCTGAAAAATTTTTGAACTGTTGTCAATTGGTTATCTGTTTTAACATTGTTCCTGGGACCCCCATAGCACAAACAAAACCCCCAACAACACTTTATTTTCCTCTCATTTTAGTATTTGTCATAGGAAAGTTTAAGAAAAATTGATGGGAATGTTACAATGCCTAAAAAGCATAGTGACAGGCAGTGAAGACTTGTCCCAGAGCTGAATGAATTGTGCCGTGGGTTAAATGCAGAAGTGGTGGCCTGGAAACTGCCATGTTCTAAGCTTCATAGTAAAGACTCATTCAGTGAAGAGTTATCAGTAGCTGAGAATACAGCTCAGTTGTTAAGAGTGCTCTCCGACCATGCTTGAGACCCTCTTTCTGAGCTTCTTACTGAGGCCAGGGGAGATGCAATCCCAACACTCAGGTGTTAAGAGGCGAGAGGAGCAGTTCAAGATTATCCTCAGCGAAATTTCAAGTTCAAGATCAGCACGAGACAGGAGAGACTCTGATTCAGAAAAAGAAAGAAAAAGAAAAAGATGATGACAGAAAGTGGGGAAGTCACCTGAGATGGCAAGTCTAGGTTGGGTAATGTTATGCGAGGCCAATACAAGGCTTCAAAGGTTCTCTCTGTACTCTGTTTGATAGTTACAAGGGGAAGAGTAAAAGCTATGCCATGAAGAAACCACACAATGCCTTGACTTGTTTGTCAAAGTCAAAGTTAAGATCGGCAATGAAGAGCATTTGGGTATCATGTGTCTGAGACACCACACACTTACATAGAGTCCAGCCAGACATAACTAGGTCAAAATTTACCATGAAGCAGCATCAATTGCCAAGCAAAAGCTGATCTATAGAAGATAACTAGAAGAAAAGCTAGGAGTCCCTTCACACCACACACACCACACTCATACACACACATGCACTAATACACACACACACACAGGCACGTGCGCACGCACATATACACACATACACATTCATACAAACTCATACACACACACACAGACGCATACATACACACATTCATACACACACACATACAATTTCTTTGTGCTGATTTATAATTTTCCTGAGAATTTGAAACTCAGATTATATTTTTCTTTTGGTTATTTTCTGGAGGAGGATAGCTTCAGAATCATTAATGCTAGAATCAAAAGACAACTTGAGTTTATTTAGCCCAATCCGTAAAGTTTGTGTATCTTCAAGATGAGCTGGAATTATTATATACTAACATACTTAACCTCACTGTATTAGTCTGCTTGAGCAGCCACAACAAAATACCAAAGATTGTGTAGTTTACACAGAAGGCTTGGCTGCCTTGCCCCTAACACACACACACACACACACACACACACACAGCCCAGTGCATGTGTGTGCACACAGAAAGTTACCTCTCCAAAAAGGCCATACACACTATGGGTTATTACCCCATTCTTAGAACTTCTTTAACCTTAACTGCCTCCTAAAAGCTTTGTGTCTGGATACGCCCACAGCAAGGGCTAGCCTTGGATAGAAGAACTGATGAAAAGTCCGTAACTCATCCATGCTAGTTAGACCATCAGGTACAAACCAACAGCTGATCCACAAAGCAGGTTCTGCACCTTGCATCGAACACTTGCATTTTGTAAAGTTTGAATCCACGGCCTACAGTGTGCCAGGCAAGTGTCCTACCGTTGAGATATAACCCCACTCCTTAGTTTTTTTGAGACAGTTTTTGCAAGTTAGCCCATGCTGGTCTTGAGCATGCTGTGCGCAGTCTGGGCTGTCCTTACCTCATGCCCACATCTCAGATTTCTGTGTGTTGACATTATAGACAGGTACATGGCACCATGCCCAGACACCTTTAACCTTTAAAGAGACCCTATTTTAATTAAAGAGTGATATAAGAGTCTAAGGTACAGCCAGAATCCAGGGCTGGCCACACTTGCTGTCAGGTGTTTCCTGTGAGTGCATGGCCAGGCATCTTGACATTTCTCTGTGCTCAGAAAGTAACACCTTCACTTGACGAAGGCAAAATGTTTTCTCCAAAGTTCTCTGTTAAAGTTGCAACCAAGGTGAGAAGCATTAAAAAGTTAATAGATTGCAAATATCATCAGGGTGTCGAATCGATCCAAAAGAACTTAATTTATTTAAAGCCATTAAACCGCAGGTCGATAAAGACCTTATTGTAATTTTTTGCTTTTGTTCAGTCACATACATCGATATGATGCCTCTGGGTGCACTCACCGGGCCAGAAACAATTAAGTAAATTATACTCAAGAACAACCTACCAAGCTGTTTGTATGTTCTAACCCAGTCCTCCCACACCCGCCCAACAAGAGTCTAACCCCACCTTTGTGGATTTTGCACGATGCCCTAAAGGTCAGAAAACTTGGATTCCAGAACCTGAATGTTAGACTTGGGCACTCTTCAGTCCTTCTTATCTTAATTGCTTGTGGCTTGCAATTAATGGTGCAGCGGGCCAGCCTTCTGGGTGTTTTCATCTCCCCATCTGCGCGCCTCTGCCTCCTACTATCCAGAGGTAAGGATGAAGCCTAATTATTTCCTAAATCCTTGTTAATAAAAGAAAAAGAGGGTCAGGGAGAGGGAGGGACCAGGACTAGAGCGATGGCTCAGTGCTTAAGAGCTATTCTACTCTTGCGGAAATCAGTTCTGTCCCCAGCAACTGCAAGTATCTGTTCCCCTTGCAGATTTCAGGTGCCTCAAGTAGCTGGGATTCCAGACTGTCATCTGGCTCAGGGAAAGCAGCATTTCTTGAGAGCCTCTCAGCCTCCCATTTGACTAGAGAGATACGGACTTCTAAGAAAACAACTGCCCCAAGCCTCCTTGTCATGTGGAATCCCGCAAGAAGACAGGTGGTACAAGACACTGCACAGACAAGATCCCAAGCCGTCATACCTTCCAGTCGCTCTCTCTAATGGGAATCCTCTCACTGCCTGGCCCTCCCTTAAGTCAGCCCATCACCTTTGTCCCTCGCTATGCAGGCAACCTCTGTCTTAGAATGACCCAGAGGGCATGTGAGTCGAAATGATTCCAGCCACTCGCCTGCCACAGGCTCAGTCAGAAAGCACGGTTGCCCTGTTGCAGGGGTCCATGTACGTGATGGAAAAAAGCAACATTTCTCTGTGAGAATGATTGATATTCGCTTGCTTGCCTCAGGATGGCAATGTTCTTTAAGATACCCTAATCATGGCTGCAGCCATGAGGAATTGCAATTGCCCACACTCCAATAAGTGATCATATATGAATGTTTGTGTAAGCAACCCAATTAAACCTAGTAGGGTGGGGTGAGACACACACAGAGACAGGGAGAGAGAGAGACACAGAGACAGAGACTCAAAGACAAACAGAGACACAGAGACAGAGAGATAGAGACACAGAGACAGACAGAGACACAGACAGACACAGATATAGAGACAGAGAGATAGAGACACAGAGACAGACACAGAGACAGACACAGAGACAGGGAGAGAGAGACACAGAGACTCAAAGACAGACAGAAACAGAGACAGAGAGATAGAGACAGAGACAGACAGAGAGACAGAGAGACAGACACAGATATAGAGACAGAGATAGAAACAGAGACACAGAGATAGACACACACAGAGAGAGGGAGAGAGAGAGACGGAGACAGAGACTCAAAGACAGACAGAGACACAGAGAGACAGACAGATATAGAGACAGAGACAGAGATAGACACAGACACAGAGAAACAGAAACAAAAAAAAAAAGAAACTGAGAGGCGAATCATAGTAGGAGAGAGGTTTTGGGGTCCAACATGACTGAAAGGGGAATGAAGGAGGGTCATAGAGGGGCAAACACAACCAACACATTTGTATATTGTGTTGTTTTGTTTTGTTTTGTTTTGTCAACATGACAGAAGCTAGGGTCATCTGGCATGAGGGAACTTCCAGTGAGGAATGGCCTCCATCAGACATGCCTTTGGTGAGTCTGTGAAGCAGTTTCCTGATTAATGAATGGGAGGACCCAGCCCACTGTGGGTGGTGCCATCACTGAGCAGATGGTACCGGGGTAAGCAAGCCAAGGAAAGCAACTCAATAAACAGGATTGCCCCATGGACTCTGCCTCATTTCCTGCTTTGGCTTCCCCTCATGAAGGACTACAACCTGTAAGTTGGAATTTAAACCCTTCCTCTCTACCTTTCTTTTGGTCACCGTCTTGGCCTCAGCAACAGAAAGCAAACTAGGACATGCATGCAGGAAACTGCCAAACATGAAATAACAAATACGTACTGGTATTCAGTCCTGTCAGTGTGCGATTCTGACAAACTTTAAGGCACTGGAGGGGAGCTGGAGCGAGATCTTGCTATCACCTGTGGGTCAGTGCAAGTCCAGACTGGATACCGAGTCCCAGTGACACACATTTACTGACAGAAGTGGGACTAGATTGGTTTCAGGTCCCCAGTCAGCTGTCACACTGTATCATGCTTGTCCCTAAATTAGGTTAGCTCTCAGGACAAACAAGCATGCTATAATTTATGATTCATAAACTTTCAGAGATAGTCAACTCTGCACCAGAGGGTTATGTAGCCATGGATTGGAAATATTTCAAAAAAAATCCTAACTCATATCCCTACTGGACATGGATAAAATGTTTTTGTCATTATTCCCTAAGCAATACAGTACAGTAAATTTAAATTTCTTTTATATTGTATAGGGTATCCTAAAGTAAGATGGGGAAGTCCTAAAGTATAGGAAAGGATAGATCTATGTATATGTCTATAGATGAGTTCATATGTAAACACTTTGTAACTTTATAACATGGATTGGGTTTTGATGCCCTCAAATGTCTCAGAACCAAGTCGCCAGGGATATCCAAGAACAATCATGTAACATTCTGAGACAAACAGTCTTCATCCCTGAATTCAATGCCAAATCTCTAGACCTATGCTAGACTAGAATATTTGGATCACATGAAAAAACTTATATACGCTTTTATATAAGCTTAGCTGAGAACTTTTACGACTGTCATTAACTAAAAATCTGGACCCAGGGCTAGATAGGTGGCTCAGCAGTAATGAGCTCTGGCCCCCCTTACAATTCCCAGAACTCCTGCAGTGGCTCACAGCACCTGTAACTCCAGTTCCAAGAAACACAATACCCTCTTCTCTCGGCTTCTATGGGCACCAGACACATATGGGGGGCACAAACATCTGTGTGGGCAAAGCATCCACATGCATAAAATAAATGTTTTTTAAAAATCTGAATCCATCATGGGCCAAACTTCTCCCTAAGGTTTTAGGTGTGGTAAATGGATCGTGAGGGAGAGACATTTCGTTTAGGATACAACCATTAGTAATATGCTGTGTCTCTGTAAAACCAAAAACAAAACTTTCACCCACCCACACTCCTGTGGACAACCTTAATGAAGCTCATTATGTCTTTCTCTGGATCTTGCCCTCCCCCACCCCTCCATGGAAGTATAGTTTGGAAGGGGAGAGATATTAGCTGAGGTGGGAGGGGCACGAGACAGGGTAAGAAGGTTGTACATTTGTGAATATTAATTGGACTACCATAATGCTATAATGAAATGCATCATTACATATAATTAATATACATGAATTTTTAAAAATATAGGCCTGTGAATAAAAAAGATTAGTTTTAAAGTAAGGTATAAATAAATAAATGGAGATGTATATGTAACACACATATGTATACACACACACACACACACACACACACACACACACACGGACACACACGGACAGGGCCACCCATTGGCATAGCTTGAATCTCGAGTGCTGAGCCCATGTGACTTGATTGTCCACATGTGATGCTAACTGGGGATGGTAGAACCTTAGGAACTGAGGCCAGGATTAAGAAGTTAGGTCCCTGGGGGTGTGTCCTTAAAGGAGAGGGATCTCAGGGAGTCACTGTGAGGTGAGCAGCCTCTCTTGTCACACAGTGCACCGAAGAGCCTTGCCACTGGCCCAAGGGCAGTATGACCAATGGAACAGCTATCAAAACCTCAGAACTGTGAGCTCAGACAAACTGTCAGGAGCCATAATAGGACAAGCTAATAACTAGCAGGTGATCATCCTGAAATGGCCTGCTTTGGATTATTATATAATCTGCGACAGGTGAGCCCTTATTAAGCAAGGCCGTAAGGGATTCATTTTAGGAAAGATTCCTGCTATTAATATGCTTTTCCTGTTATATATTATACACATATAATAATCACTAAGGAATAGCACACCCCTTTGGAGCAGATCTCTGCAGATCTATGAAGATGTATTGTCTTATAGTGATGCTATATAGACAAATAGATGACTTAAGTATTAATGGTGATCCTATAAGAATTCCTAAAATTATATCTGTGATTATTAAGCTCTTTTATAACTGGACTGCTATTAGGTCCTTTTCTGACAGTCAAAACTGCAATGAGAACTCTGCCGATCTCCCAAGTGTCAGCAGTTAATTGCTCTTAGATAGTAACCAGACTTTCTCCTACTCAGAGCACATTCCAAGGGGTTGTAAAACAATTAACCAAAGGTCATAAAAGGGGGACTAACGATTTATTATAGAACTCACTTCATCCAGAATGAGTGAGTTCTTTCTGCACTGGTGTTTGGTCTTTTGCTCCATATGCATATGTAAGTATGGATGTGTGTGTAATAAGTATGTGATTGTGAGAATGTATGCATGTGTGTGTAAGTAAGTATATATGTGTGTGCTAGGACAGAAGAGATGCTATTGACTGAGTTTATCTATACAAAACTTTACTTATGGTTTTAAACCTTCAGTGAACCTGTGGAGTTGAGACAGGTGATGGATGTTTAGCCAGACAATTACTCCTAATGGATATGAATGTAAACTTTCTCTATTGTAAACTTCTATTTCAATTTATGATTTGATTTTTCTGTGTGAGCTCTTGATGAACTTTTTAACATGTGATCATGTATTCTGAAAGATGTTTAAGGGCTGAGGACAAAGAGAAGAGGCAGAACTGAGCTGAGAGAGGAACTGAGTTGAGAAGTTTTCAGACAGAACACTTTTTAGATTAGAAGGAGAATGCAGAGTGAAATTACTTAGAAACTATAGGTAACATAAAATAATAAAGATTGGAGCTCCATTTTTCATCCAGAATGAGTGAGTTCTTTCTACACTAGTGCTTAGTCATTTGCTCCATATGCATATGTAAGTATGGATGTGTATATAAGTATGTGATTGTGAGAATGTATGCATATGTGTGTAAGTATGTAGTTGTGAGAATGCATGCAAACTGGGCCCAATTGGGCATGAATGGAAATGTGTAAATGAATAAATGAGCATGAATGAATCTGTATATGAATTTATGTGAGATTATGCATATTTACTTATGTAAAAGTTTTTTTTTTTTCTGCTAGTGTTAGTCTCTTCTCCTGGTTCAATAGAAGTTTATCACTGGGATCCATGGCCTTAACCATGGCTTTGTGGAAATTTGCTAGCTTACACATACAGCCCTGAGAGAACTTGTGCAGTCTAACAGTAAGAATATTTGTGGGTGTGGAGGACACTATGACCACTGCTTCCAGAGACTGAAGATTGCTGCCTGGCCTTCGGAAAGCCCCCGAAGTCTTGCCCCCCTCCTCGAAGCTTCCTCTTGTTTATGCTTATATTGCCATCCCTGAAGTAAAGTTTTCAGAGCTTGATCAGAAACCTGTCTTGCTCTCATTCTTCATGTCTCTTGTCCAGTCTCGGTCTCTCTCTCCTGCCCTAGGTCCCTGCTGACCTGCTGAACGTCTAGCAGGCTAGGACAGTTTATTGCTCCAAACTTCCCCTAGCCTGACCAGCAAGAGGCATCTGGACAATAGGGAAAAGGCTCTAGCAATCAGTCCTTTACTTAATCTCCTGTTGTTTTAGGATGATGTGCTAAATGCCAGAAACTGTAGTTTCTGGCCTTAAAGGATCACAGAAGGCAGGTCAGCTACAATAGTATAGTAACTTAGACTTAGGTAAGAAAACTTTTTACTATACAGCAACCTTAAATTTCTTGTAAGACAAAGTCTTAGCATCCCCGCCTAAGCTCTCCCCCCTCTGCTGCCTCAAGAACTGACTAGAGAGAAGAAACACCGTCGGGACTTCCCCATCCCCACCCCATCCCACCCCCACCCCCTGCAACAAACCTTCCCTTCTTTGATCCACTTCACAGCATTGGAAAACTGACATGTACTGAAAGGTCTCGCTAAAATGTAGAACAAAAATTCAGAAACTGGACAAACCAGTTACCAGTACCATGAAGGAATAACCAGGTACAAACAGGAGTATTTTATATTCTCTAAGATATCTAGCCAGTGTCTGCAAGATATCAGTTTAGAAAAGAACAACAAAAAGATGAAGAGATAGTTTATATCCATCAGACATATGTATTAAATATCTATATTTAGCGGACTACAAACGCCCTGGGGATGGGGTGGGGGAATCTGTAGTATAGGAGTGCAGTTTACTGGGTAGAACGCTGACCAGCATGCACAAAGCCCTGGGTTCAATTCCCAGCATCACACAAAACTAAGCCTTGATGGTACAGGCAAGGGACAGAAGCAGGAAGATCAGAGTTCAAGGTCAACAGGTGCAAAGCAAGTGTGAGGTCAGCGTGGTCTACGAGACCCTCTCTCTGATAAAAAAAAAAAGGGGGGCAGCAAAAGTAAGGTACAGACCTTTACTAAATCTAGGTGCAGGGACAAAACTTACAGGGAGATTGAATATGCTATTAAAGAGTGTGAAAGTACGTAGTACATTTAAATGTGAAAAGGCCATTCTCATTTTATAACATGGTAGCTTTTAGGAGACTGGTGCTGAAATATTTAAAGGGGAATTGTCAATTTTTTTTTTTTTCCTTTTCTTTTCAGACAGGGTCTCATTATGCTGCTCTGGCTGGCTGGAACAGGAATTCTCTCTATATTCATACCAGGCTGACCTCAAATTCAGAGATCTGCCAGCCTTCTCTGCCTTCTCCCCACTGTCTTCTGTTCCCTGCCCCCCCCCCCCCCCCCCCCCCCCCCCCCCCCCCCCCCCCCCCCCC
>JADRCC010537874.1:0-12432 GCA_019843855.1 Hylomyscus alleni
ACACACACACACACCTGTAAATATTTTTCAATTTTTATTATTTTATTTATTTACATCCCTGTTGTTGTCCCACATCTTGGTCATCCCTTCGACAGTTCCTCATCCCATTCCTCCTCCCCCTTGTCTCCAGAGGATGCTCCCCCCACCAGACCTCCCCATTGGCTGGGACCTCAAGTCTTTCCAGGATTAAGCACAAAATCTCCCACTAAGGCCTGGCCAGGCAGTCTTCTGCTATCTTGTGCCAGGGACCTTGGACTGGCCTGTGTATGCTCCTGGCTCAGTCTCTGGGAACTCCTTGGGATATTGGCTAAGTTGAGACTGCTGGTCTTCCTATGGGGCTGCTCTCCCCTTCAGCTTCTTCAATCCTTCCTCTAATTCAAGCATAGGGGTCCCTGACTTCAGTTTAATGGTTGGGTATGTAAGGATCTGCTTCTGTCTCTGTCAGCTGCTGATAGGGCCTCTCAGGGGACGGCCATGCCAGGCTCCTGTCTGTAAGCACATCATAGCATCAGTAATAGTGTCAGGCCTTCGTGCCCTCCCATGAGATGGGTCCCAAGTTGGGCCAGTCATTGGAGCCTTTCCTCAGTCTCTTCTCCATTTTTGTCTCTGCAGTTCTTTTAGACAGGGACAATTTTGACTGTGGGTTAGTAACCTTGTCCTACTCTTGAGGCCCTACTGAAGGTGAGCTCTCCTCAATGTTGGGCATTTTGGCGAAGGTCACCCCATTGACCCTGAGTCTCTAATCTCCAGAGACTCTGGTATTAGAGGGTCCCCCACCTCCCACCCCTATCACCACCCCCAATTCTGCTTATCTCCATTCATTCTCTTGGCCCTCTGGGATTCTCTCCTGTCCCCTGCCCCCATACCTAATCCTGTTCCCTTTTCCCCTCCCCATCTTTCTCTCATCCAGATCCCTCCCTCCTCTCTGCTCCTGTGACTATTTCCTTCCTCCTTCTAAGTGTAATTGAAACATCCTCACTTGGGCTTTTCTAATTGTTACATTTCCTAAGGTCTGTGGTTGTGTCCTAGAACCCATCTGCACTCAGTTCAGCCTCTGTGTGACTCATGGAATTTGAACTTGACCAGTGAATGCAATTAACATGATCTTGGAGTCACTAAAGATTTCAAACAGCTCCTAGAAGTTTGAGGCAGACAAATAAACTTTCGTGGATATCAAAGCACACAGAGAGGACCAGAGGCCAGGGAGGGTTTCCTCTCCAGACCTTAGTCAAACACTCAGGAAAACCAACTGTTTTGAACTTTCTTTGAGATGTTGAAATTCTTCCTTCTGAATCACACTGCCCCTATTACCAAAACCCTCTGTGAAACTACAATTGCCACTAACAATACAGGAAAGGCTATTTGTCTTAGGAAAATCTATTTTAGTATAATTATGGTTCAAACTATAATTTCCTGGCTCTTTCATTCTGATTTCTAACAGTTACCTTTTAATTCATTATCTACCCTTTGGGGCTAGCACTTTAATTTTTATTTTTGATGCTTTCTCAAATGCTGCTGCTGATTGTGGAAGTCAAGGATGATATTGATTTTAAGTTATCAATGTCATCTCAATTCTAGCTTTTGGATACAAGTTGTCTTGAAATAAGGCTCTATCTAGCCTTCTCTCGAGAATTTCTCTGACAGGCATGGACTTACTGGTCTAGAGAAAAAAGTACTGATTTAGGAGGGGTTGAATATATTCTTCCACCTGGGCCCAATCTGTGAGGGAAAACTTCATAGAGTTCTTCTGTTAATTGGCTGATGATGCTCCAGTTCATTGCCTTAACTAAAGGGAAAAGGCTGCTCTAAGAGATGGCTTCTAGGGACCTCTTCACCATCAATGACATCGATAGCTGAGTGAGGTCTTTTCAAACTCTGTTTCTACAACTTTATTTCTTAGTAACATCTTCTTTTGGTTCTAGCTTAGAAAGCTCTTCCAGGCTCTCTTACTCCTGCTTCTCCACCTTACCTCTTACCCCCTTACTCCCCCTCTCTCCCCATTCCCTTCCCCCCTCTCTCCACATGGTCATGACCATCCCCTACTTCTCTACTCTCTCCTTCTCTCTGCCTTTCTCTGCCTCTGCTACCCTCTTAACTCCCTTCTCCATGCCCTAAATAAACTCTATTCTGTACTAAAAAAAAATAAAGCTCTTTCAGTTTTAAAGAATATTATGGTTAAATGGGACCCATTCGAACATTCCAGGATAACCTTCCTACGTGAAAGTCACCAAAATCAGACCAGCAAAATCCATTTTGCTGTTGAAGGCAACACATTCTTTGTATTCAGAAATCAAGTCATGAATATCTTTGGACTATTATGCCTACTATGCGTGACATTTAAGTGATGAACACTCTTAGTTGGAATTCAAAATCACCATTGAAATTTCTTGGGAAAACATTATTGTTTATCAATAATAACCAACATAATCACTCAGGGAGATCACCAGAACAATAATCAGCCTACGCAGTAGATGTGTGAGCAATAGAAAGGTTGATTTACAGTAAACATTGGTATTGAGACAGAAACACGGAATGACATAAGCACACATTAGGGTCTAAAAAATGGTGAGTTGCTCCTGGATGGGGGCTTGGTGGGGGGATTGGGAAGAAACTGGTGGAGATCTGTCCTGGTCCTGATGGACACATCAGTCATTGAAGCTGAGTATTGGATTAAAGTCTTTTGTAGCTAGTTCTCTCTTAGCACCCTTCCAGATGGCATGCACGAAGAGAATGCTATGAAAATGAAGAGGCAGAAACCTATAAGCAGATGACCATCAAAGACTTTTAGGAGACTACCAGAAACTATAGTCAAGTCACAGGACAGTTTCTCCCTCGGCTCCATCAGAAAGGAACCAACATTGCTACAACTCTTGACTAACAAGGGTCTGGTGAGCTTGATCCAAGATGACTCTTAATTTTCTGCATACTCATAATCCTGAAATAAGGGCCACAAATTAGGCATCCTCAACCCCTATTGAATGTGATCATTTGGTGCCCTTTGACAAGTCTTGTGCATGTTACTCAATTTAATGCCCAGTTGTAGTAACAAAGGGTGAGCACTATTCCCATTTTACAGACAAGGAGGTGAAGGAGGTGAAATAGTGATTTAGCTAATATCTCACACTTCTTAAGTGCTAACTAAGTTCGAACGTGTCTATGTATTTCAGGATCTGTACAGTTAATCCCTGGGTAATGCCGATTACTTTGATGGCAAATATAGCCAGAATCCGGGGACAGTAGGTAGAATGGAATGATCAGATGGTTTTTATATTTGCTGTACTATTCATAGGCTATATCAAACTAGTCTTGACTCAACATTTCTTCAGAGACTAGTTGTTTGCATCTCTCTCTCTACCCTTCCCCTTCTCTCCCTCTCCTTCTCCTTCTTTCCATCTCCTCCCCTCTCCCTCTCCCCCTCTCTTTCCCTCCTTTTCTTCCCTCTCTCTTTCTTTCTCTTTTTGTCATGAGAACTCATGAAGCCAGCAAAGCAAAAGCATGTGAAGCCCTCCAGCAGATAAACATTTTCCATTCATATTTTTTTTCAGAGAATAAAAAAGCCAAATTAAAAAAAAATTCTAAATGGCAAACACTGTAAAGCCATTCCTTCCTTCGTAAAAATAAATGTTCAGTCAAGAGGCCTTTCATTTGGAAATTAGATCCAGCTTCTGCTTATGAGAAAAAGCAAGTAAATGGCTGAGACAACTAGCAGGCCTGCTAACTGCAGAGCCATGGGGTGGAACTAAAGAGTTCAGCAATACTAAAACAAGTGCTTAGCGGGGTTGAGCAATTTGTTCATGTATCTCCACACTACGAAACTGGGTGCTATGAAGAAAGCATCCTGCAACTAGTTCAGAAAGCTCTAATTCAGGACAGATCCCCCTACCCTACCCCCAACACATGGTTTTGAAATCGAAGATTTCTTTTCTTTGAAGAAAGATGGAAAAGTCATTATGTACCAAGTGCAAAAAATTAAGTTCAGACTAAGATTTTCATGGAATGTAGTATTTTGCATCCTGTTTAACTTTGATGGAGAGACTGTATTTCTTGTCAATAAATACAAGTGAGTTTTCCAAGTCTGAAGTATACAGTAGTTGGAAGGATGGAGAAGTTGGAATGAGAAAGATTTCACTTGAAAGGAACATGATTTATTTCTGTTTTACTTCTGGAATAACTGCTTTTTCCTAATTATCTCAGAAATGGATTTTAGGGTATTATTACATGCATTTATTTCATAAAAACTATTACAGGTCCATTATCTTCTGCAAATAAGACAACATATTATGTGGTGTGTGAGATGGTAACTGATGGTCTCGTCTTTTGTGAACATAAAACTTGTAACTAGGACACAACAGGCAGGAAACACAAATGGCATGCTCTGTACTGTACCTCAGACAGAACTGGTACTAAGAACATTAAAGCTGATTTTCTATGAAACCCAAAATCAGTACTTAGTTGGTATAATCATGGCTGTGGTTTGCCTGTAAAATGTCTAACCTCACAGGTGTCTCTGTTGGAAGCCTTGGTCTCCAGCTCTTGGTACTTTTTAGGAGGTTTGGAACAAGCCTAGCTGGCTCAGAGGGGTGTTTCTCTGAAGGTTATACATTCATACATATACAATGAAAAAAATGAATCCGAGAAATAAGAAATCCTTGTAGAAAAGAAGCTTGTGGATTATTCAAGTTCTTACAAATTTCTTGTGGTTTCATTAACCAATGTATAGATTCTCCTATTAGTATGGGGCAGAAAAACCTGATGTCAGCAAAGTGGCATCAGAACCCTGTACTTCCTGCAAGTAATGGGACAGGGCCCTTGCTTGATTCTGCCCACCTTCTCATGACTGTAGGTAATTATTAACGTTTGATGTTCTTTTTCTGTTGTGTGGGTTGGTGATGCAGGAAGTCATAGTGCCTGGCCTAAGTGGGGTTTAACATATGAGAAAGAGAGGAGAAGGGGGAGGGGAGGAGGAAGAGAGAAACAGGGAGGCAAGAAGGGAGGGATGGAGATAGAGGAGAGAAGAGGAGATGAGGGGAGAGAAGGGAGAGAAAGAGAAAGAGAGGCAGGTAGAGAGAAAAAAAGGGAGGAAGAGAAGGAGGGAGAGAGAAAGAGGGAGAGAAAGGAAGGGAAGGAGAGAGAGAGGGAGAGAAGGAAGGAAGGGAGGGAGGGAGGGAAGGAGGGAGGGAGGGAGGGAGAGAGAGAGAGAGAGAGAGAGAGAGAGAGAGAGAGAGGGAGAGGAGGAAAGAGAGAGAGAGAGATGGAAACTAGTCGCATCTAATTTTCCCAGGAAGTATCAGTTCTATGACATTATGGCCAGTTACCATTAGGATGGTTCACGTAACTATGGAGTTGAGAATGTTTACCCCACCACGAGAGTTTGAAGGGAGTGAGATCTAAACTTCCCAGCTGTGTGGCTACAGGGAAGAATTATTCACATTTCAGTCCCATGTGTAAAATCGAGATATAAACCTTGTGTGAATTTTTATGAGAAGATGTATACGGTCTGATGTCATCCCTGGCACACCATGGACCATAGAAATCTGTCCCCTTTGTGTTTTGGTTTAGATGGTTGCGCTGCTCTGCAAAGAGGTCACCATTTAGGAATCCTGAAGCAAATAAATACAGGGCAAGAAGCAGGAGAATGGAAATGAGCAGCATATAGTCTCTGACAAGTTCAAAAATGCAGGTTATGCTGTGCTTTGCTGTGTACATGGGAGGTTCCAGTGTGAGTAATTCTTTATGTGGTCGAAGTGCTTCAGGGTCTAGTGAACAAAGATGATGGCACAAGTTCTGTTTAGCTTATAAACTCACAATCATCCTACCCAAACATGGGAAACAACACTCTTTATTCTAATTGAAATAAACACCACACTATTAATGAATCAAACAGAAATACTGTCATTTAATCTCCAGTCGTTAACATCATGTAAAAACTAGTAGCTGTGGTTCTTAAATCCACAATACCGGCAGAGAAGAACCCACAGTAAAGCCAAAAGACTGCCATGAGTGAGAGTCCGAATTTCTTTAAAGTAAGAATGCATTAGGTGTACAGCCAATCTTAAGGCCAATAAACAGTATAAAATGGCCTTTCATTCTGGCTCCGCGAAACTGCATTGTTTGCTGTGTTTGGCCATTGCTCTCTCTGCTTTTATCACCGGTACACACTTTGCTCCAGTTGAATGGACTCTTATCATCTCTTTCTGTGTTTCTTTTCACAGTACATATCCCCTTATCGCATTTATTCATTTTCACAAGGATAAGATCTCAAAACAAAGTCTCCTTCCATTCATAGCACAGCCTTTTCCACAATAATTGCTTGAAGGGTTGAAATTTTAGGAGATTTTTAAACAGTCTAGTGGGTACTAAAAACCTCAATAGATTTTGTAGAATTCTAACAGTTTAAAAAAGATGGGGACAGAAATGGACTTAGATTATTTTAATTAGCTATCTATTTCACTATATAGTATTATAATTTCTAGCTAAAGAAACAAAACCAAATCAGAAATAAACTTTACTTAAAATGATAGACTCATGTACACGTATTTATATAATTTTACATAGAATTTTCTTTATGATATATGGGCACATTATGGTATTCTGAATACCCTAGATATAGTACATAATGATCCAGAACTTTCTGGGCTACCTTCATGCTTCAGTATGTTCATAGAGGTCTTAGAAGGTAGGCATAGAGATATGAGGGGATAAAGCAAGGGTCAGTGAACATGGAAGCTAAACTGTAGAGTTAGGCTACTACTCCAGGGGTTTCACATTCAAGGGTCTCTGTACTTTCTTAGAAGCTAATACTTTTGTTCAGTTCCCAAAAGAAACTTAGGGCATGATTCCAAGAAGATGCCTATCATGTTGCAGTGATTGAATCAGTGATGCTATGTATGTATGTATGTATGCGTGTAGTATGTATGTATGTATGCATGTGTGTAGTATGTATGTATGTATGTGTGTAGTATGTATGTACATATGTGTGTAGTATGTATGTATGTATGTGTGTGTAATATGTATGTATTTTGGAGATGCTGTTTTTCCTGTCTCTGTTTCTTTTTTGTTTGTTTGTTTGTTTTGATAGACAGTTACTATGTAGCACAGGCTTTCCTCAGCCTCATAGCCTTTCTTTCTTCTGCTTCTGAAGGCTGAGGATAGAATATGACTTTGTGGCTCCCAGTTTTTAGTGCCTGTGATATTCTTTAGAGAAACTTCACAGAATACTCAGAAACTTATTTCTATCAGTTATAAAAATCACATACATATAAGATGATCACATACATATAAGGTGTTCAATTTGTGGAGTAACATAAAATTAGTTGAGTCCTTATTGTCTCAAATAGTAAGTTTTTACTATAATCTCCTGGATTTGCACAAATAAATAGGTATCTCTTTTCTGAAAGGAAAAAGAAATAATACCAGGTGCTTTTTTTATTTTCTGCCTAGCTGTATGTATTCTAATATAGGTTGTCTTAAGAGACTCTGACAACACATTGATTGACTATTTACTTTGGGGAGGTGCTGTAAATACTTTGATAAAAAATGTGAATACAGTATTCTTTAAGTGGGGTCTCACTCTATAGCTTTGGATGACCCAGAACTCTATGTAGACCACCTCAAACATAGATATCTACCTGTCTCTGCCTCTGCTGCGATGACAGACATGCACTACCTCATCAGGCATGATACACTTTTTTGTTTATATCTTTTAATAATGTTTTAATTTTTTATATGAGTACTGTATTTACATCATTTCTACCTCCTCTGTCCTCCTCTGTCCCTACACATCTCTCAAATTCATGACCTTTTCTTCTTTAATTACTATTGTCACACACCACACACACAGAGAAACACAGACACACACATACACACACCCACACACATACCACCACACTACACACACACACAGACACCCCACTGGACACACATGAACACATGCATACAGAGACACACACAGACACACACACACACAAACAAAGACACACAGAGACATACACAGAGACACACAAATACACACATACACAACCTGCTGAATCTTTTTAGGGCTGCTTATATATATGTGTTTAGGGATGACTAAATGGGGCTGAATAACCTAAGACCTGAGGAGACCGTCCCTGAAGACTAATTCTCAGTCTCTGTGTGTCTGTCTGTCGTGTGTGTGTATGTGTGTCTGTCTCTTTCTTACACACACCCACCCTAGCCATTATTTACCTGTAGCTCTTCACCTAGGGGTGGAGCCTCATGGGATTTACCCATCCCATTTGGCCTATCAACTGGTATTGACAATGTTCGGGTTAAATACTCTTTTTGTTTCTTCAGAAGAATTTAAAATAAGATTGCGTGTTTGGGGACAAAATTTGGGGACACCATCTTTTAAGACTTCTGCTTTAAACAATTTTTAAGGTGGCGTGCAAGGTGATGAGCTCTGTATGTTATCTTCGTGCATCTACGCCTTTATGTATCCCTCTCTGTCGAGCTCCCTGTTCCCTGTTGCTGTCTTGCTGGATTCTTTTCTCAACCTAAGTAGTTTTTCTTATCTTTTGTTCATACACCATGAATTCCATAACCCTATCTTCATTGTCCCTTTCTTCCTCTTGAGCGATCTCTTTCCTCGATCTCATAGTCTCTCTTTCTCCTCTCATTATGGGCACATGTCCTGGCACATCGACGCGGCATGTACATTCATTCTTCTCCTTATTAAATCAACTCACATTAAGGCAGCTCCTATCTACCATCCAGAATATGCCAAGCGATGACATTTTTCAAAGTTGAAACCAAACAAATTTCAAATACGATGGCTTCAAAAATATACTAGAACATAAAGTGTCTGCTCATCAGAGAAGAAAAGAGAAAGTTTCTTTGCTTGGATGGTTTCTGCCCTCCCTGCCAGTTGTTCATCATTCTCCAGCTTCCAATCTAAATGTTCTCCAAGTGCGTGTTTTGTATGCCTAGCAAGCTCTGGATATTCCTTGTTCCTGAGCAGTTCTGACAGCTTTAATACTGTAACTCTAGAAACAGGAGCCTGCCGCTAAGCATCTGCACGTGTTCTCCATTACATCCTCCAGAAGAAAACAATAGCTGGGTAAGATTACACTTTAATGGAATCGACTTTCATTAAACAGGTACATTTAGTCAGTTGCAATTTGGTAGACCATAAAGGAGAAAAGGAAGAAGTCATTTAAAAAGAGAAAGGGAAGTGGAAGCCTATTAAAACATTGTGGAGTGACTTATTTCATCCATAATTGTGGACCCAAATATTTATTTCAGGATACCTGGAGTCTTGGAGATTGTTGGGAATAAAAGCGAGATATAGGTTACCACAAACTTCATCATGGGTGTTGTTGGCTGTGGACTTTCTATGTTCCTGTCCCCATTCATTTCTTTTGCAGATGAGACTATAAAGAATTTTTCATCTGCCTTGGTTAAAAGAAGCACTGAACTTCAAGGAAATTTGTAAATGCACCTCTTAGGCATCCACATAGCTGTTTGGCCCCAAATTATTTTGTTGACACTCTCCTACATTTGGCGAGGGATTTTTATCTATTTATGTATCTAGTTGGTCTTTATTCCACAGTCACATACAGAAATTGGTCAATAAGTCGGAAAATCATTTCACAGGATTACAAACAATTGAACCTTTTAAACAGGAAAGAATGTCTGACAGTAATAAAGTCTTGATGGGAAATAACTAGTCACTCAGAACTTACTGAATAAACATTTACTGAGCGTCTGCTATCAGTTTGGGTCCTTGTGTTGGGTGCTAAAGTTATAGAAAGGGCTTTGCTTTGCTTTGTAAGGGTAATAGTTATAAAATAATCTACAGAATAATCTCTACAGCTAGAAGAACTGTGACCAGTGGTAGGTATTATAGAAATTCAATGTTCAACTTTGCATATGCATAAAATTTGTAAATATCATGGACTCTATAAAAACAAATAGGCTACTTTTAGTCACAGAAAGCTACAGCAGTGTGTAAAATGCTGGGGGAAAAGTTATTGCTTCCACTCATTTCAATGTTTCAATCATTTTCAATCATGTATTTTGGGCAAAATGAAAATCATATTTTTCGGAGTTACCTTTACACTGCAGTGATGGTCTGAGCTAGGTATAGGACAGACACTTTCCATTGCCTGAAAGCAAACTTGAGGAGGGAGAAAGCCAACCTCAGGCAGCTATTTCCTCTTACTGCTTAAGCAAGAAAACAGGTCACCAAAGGAACTGTGGAAAGCTGTCTCTGTGGCATGACCCTGCAATTTTGTACATGAGGTTAATCACCACATTTTACACTTTCTTTGATGTCTAGGACCCAGAGTGGCTGTAACTTCCAAGGTCTGTCAAATTGAAAAATCTATGTGATGTCATAGAGTTTACCTTAGAACTATAGGATCAAAGGGGTTTCGTATAGCAACCTTTCCTCACAGCACACTGATCTCACAGTCTTCTGACTGTCTACTAGGAGGGTTTGGCTACCTTCCTGGAAAGTAATGGAATCTTGAACAGAACATGTGGTACTAGGAATCTCACCGTGTGTACCATTTCTCATTTGAATTGTATATTCTTGCATAGATTACCCTCATATCATTTTAAACTGAATTACATATATTGCATATATGGGACAGTCCATGACCCCAAAGTTGGAAAAATGGCAAATAGATGTCAATACATATGCACTGTCCTTGGTTTTCATAACAAATGAAATCCTTTCAAAACAGACTTAAATAAAGTAATTCATACACCGAGAATCTGGCCCAGGTTAAAAGTGCATATTGCTTTTGCAGTGCACCCTAGTATGATGCTCAGAGCCCATATCAGTCATCTTCCAACATCCTGAAACTATAGCTTTGGGAGAAGCAATGTCCCACCCTCTGCACCTGCAGAATGTGCAGACTGACTCCTCCCAAACACACGTGAAAGTAAAACTCTTTTAAAAATTTCATGACAATTTCACCCCTGAAGATCTCTTAATATCATATAATTAAAATTTAGGATTAATTACATGCTTAATAAAATTAAACTATGACTTCATTCTACACACAAGACTGGCTTGTTTTCTCCTGTACATTATTAAAAAGTTGTGTATATTCATTTTATTGAATTTATTTTTCTGAATTTTTACTTTCATGAAACACCAAAACATCCACTAGAAATTTAATCTGAAAACAAAACAAAAAAAGAGAAAAGGACAACAAATAAACCATCAGTGAAATTTCTAAGATATTTTATTATTCTTATATTCAACTTATGATTCTTAATAACACAGCTCAAATTAAACTTCTGTGCTCAAATCCATGCCATTCTTATACTGTACACAGAGAAAAAGAAAAGATTGGTGAGCATACTACCCACTTTACATTCTTATTAAATTCTCAAGAGTTACCCTAGGAAATGACATTAGGAATATTAGTATTATTTTTTCCTTATTGAAACAAAATTTTACTTTGCAATCTAAGCTGGCCTTTAACTAGTAATTCTCCTGCCTCAGCTCCCAGGGTGATTGGATTGCAGGTATGCACTTATTAATTTTCATACAATATTTAATAACATTAATTCCTAGAAAAATATCTAAGAAATTGAGTTATAGGAAGTTAATCTTTTAAATAATAGTTTTAATATATATATACATGTATATATAAAATTGACTATATATGTGAATATAATTAACGTAGTTATGGTGTTGTCTAGAAGCTGTGAAGTATATTTTTTATAAAGCACTACACAGTTTTGAGAAAGCGTGTATGATGAATTCTACTGAGTTCTAGAAGGTGTAGGCAGATCCTGTGTAGGAGTGTGTCACTTCTCCTCTAGTATCAGCTGTGCAGGGTCTGCCCTTCTTCCTGGCATCAGGATTCTGAGAGAGCAGGAGGGGCCAGCAGCTGCTGTCAATGGGTTCATCTTAAGCTCCTCAGTGAGGTCCTCCTGGTCTTCCCTGGTAACTGTCCTGTTGCCTGTGCAAAGTCGTGGTGCTGAATCCTAAACACAGATTAGCCTCTCACTTCTGTCTTCTTTAATAGGAAATAGACTTTATTGTAACCACTCCTGATGTTCTTAATGGACCTTAATCATAAACTTAAACTGTGAGCTTTTTCTGAGTACTGCTCTGCCCATGTGTTATCATTTTGATAGACTTTCCTGGTAGAGAGAGGGATGGTTCTAAGACTAATGTGTGAAAATATTCTGAGGAACTATAGCAAATGGACCGGGGAAGCATGCCTTTAGAAATGAACAACAATGTGCATGCATTTGTGCATGTTTGAGAGCATGGCTTTTCTCTTCTGAATGTTGGTAGCAGCTAAGAGAAACACACACACACACACACACACACACACACAGACAGAGACAGAGAGAGACAGAGAGAGACAGAGACAGAGACACAGAGACAGGGATACAGAGACAGAGAGGGGCAGATGGACAGAGAGACAGAGACAACAGAGACATAGA
>JADRCC010537911.1:0-10883 GCA_019843855.1 Hylomyscus alleni
CCTCTCATCTCTCTTATATCTTTGGAAGTACACTGGGTCTACTGAGAAAACTTAGCATAACATTCCCCTCTCCAATCCCCAGGCTTAATCACATCAAGAAAATTATTTTTTGTTACTATGTAAAGTAATATGGTCACTGGATCCAGAGATATGAAAAACTTCAAGGGAAAAGTCTTTCCACTTAACATATCCACGTTTTAAGATCATGTGACACTGGAGACTTATCTCTGTTGCTGGCTGTTTTCCAGGTTGCATGTTCACATTTCTGCTATTTGGTTTGTCTGGCTCACATTGTAACTCTTCCTTCTGTTGAACTCCTACCTGGCTAGCAAAGCCATTTGGAACAAGTGATATGGAGACTCTTCATCTGAACTTCAACAGCCACAGTTTTTAACACCACTGACCTGGTGTCATCTACCCAAGTGTCTCTAAATCTACCCACTTGTCATAACGGAGTTTATTTTTGTTACACTGTTATGTCCAGTCTACTATTTTATATCTCTCCTCCATTGTTTTAAATCACAGAGACGATCAAACTTTGTTTTGCTTCTCTTTCTTCTGTATCTCTATGATCTATATGACTTTATTTTTTCATTTGTCTAGAGCCTTGTGGCTTTTCCAATCAGCTGTCTCATCAGATCCTGAGCTCCATGATCCCCTGTGCTACTATATATACTTACTACAGCATTTTGCCATGTGGCCCATACTATGACATGCCTTTGACATCTTGCTGGGGTTTTCAAGAGCATCCAGGAAAACTTACACACCTACATTGACCCACTCAATATTTCTTCAATTCTTTTCTCCTTTGAAATGCCTCAAAAATCATCTTAAGCTGTCATTACTCTGCTCAAAACTCAAATTCAATCCAATACTCCTCACTCTCAAAAGATGGACACGTAACTTTCCTAAAAACTTTGATGTATACCTTGCCCTACTGGAAAGGCCCTTCTATTGCCAAGACCAATTTCCTTCCTCTACATCCAGAGGACAGGGTTCTCTCCCTCTTTTCCTAGACAAGCCCTCCTCAGTATGATTATGGCATCAATGTCTCACATCTCTTCTGGAACAGTTTTCTCCTACTTCTCTTTTCTCTTTCCTACATTTTCAGTATCATCCTATTTTTGGTAGAAAATTTTGTTGTCTAGCAACATAAACTATTCTTCAAACCTTTTTCTGCAACTTGCTCTTCTGATTTTACTGACTTAGTTTCTTGTATTGCCATATTATCCTTTGAGTATTACATTAATGATTATGCCTTTTTATTTTGTTTTGTTTTGTTTTGTTTTGTTTTGTTTTGTTTTTCAAGACAGGGTTTCTCGGTATAGTCCTGGCTGTACTGGAACTCACTGCTTGGCATGATTATGCCTTAAAATGTGACACTGTCTTACAAATCAATGCTTTCAGCCCTTTGTTGGTTGGACGTCTCAGTAACAAAGTTCCTTCTAAACTTCTGCCATCACCCTGGGACTCAGCATGTCCGAATTGATTTTTTTCCTCTCTGTTCATTTTCTCTCTTCCTAATTCATTCTTTATCTGTTGTAGATGGTTGTATCCTCCTTTTACTCAAGATAAAAGCTGTTATGATATATTAAACTCTTTGATACATTTTATTCCCCCTTCCCAATTAAAAGTCATCATAAAATTTCACTAATTTTATCATGAATATGTGTGTGGGTATGTCATCTCTGAACTTCACTTCTAAGTCACCGTTTATATGATGCCACCTCCTAATTATCATACTTTGTTGAGACTTTGATCTCTTCAAATTCATTATTATGATGTAGAACCACATGCCTAAGATATAAATCTCCCTTTCAATTATAGATTTCAAAGGTTTTTCCTTATCTCAACTTCTCAAAGACTATTCACCACTTCATAAAGTTTGAGCTCCTTTCATATCACTCAAAGCCTTTCAGTGTTATGACTCCCTGATCAGGTTTCTCTTAGCCACCCCTTATCTTACAATATACATATTACTTATGGTCCTGAAACACTGCTTTATTTCTTGATTTGTACCTTTCTTTAATGCTTCCAACTAAAATTCTCTTAATCTTATTTTATGACTCCTAAAATAATAGCAGTATCACCATGCATTGTAGCTATAATCCCAGTGCTTAAGAAGCAGAAACAAGAAGACCACAGGTTCAAGACCAGCCTGACCTATACAATGAATTACAAACCACCTCTAAAAATAGAGAGATTTTGATTCAAAAGAACAAAATTATATCCAGATATAAGTAAAAATATACCATATTTATCTTTCTATTAGTCATTAAACAAATGATAGCCAACCCATAATCCAAGATGTAGAAAAGTTAGGTATAGGAAGGGACTAGGTGGGGCACATGGATCTTCCTGGGAGAAGGAAACATAATAGATTTTATAGTATACTCAGGAAAGGCAGGTATTGGAATGAGAGGATCAGATAGGGTAGGAGAGAGGAGGTATTGTTGAGGAAGGAAATGCAAAGATAGACAACTGGAATTGAGGATTGTTTGAGGGATGATATGGAAACCTAGTATGTGTGTGTACGTTGGTTTATGTCTCTGTGTGTGTGTGTAGTTATGTATGTATGCATATTTCTAAAATAAATTAAGGTGATCCTAATGAGATCTGCTAATAATGGGGGATACACAATCCCAACTGGCCATTTCTTTTCACCAAATGATGTTTTCAGTGCTAGGCTGGGTTGCATTGGTTGAGTTGTAAGAGAATCCCCTGGAAATCCCCAAACTACCCAGGCTGTTGCTAAGAAAATGGCTCATCCTCTGCAAACTGACATCAAGGTTCCATTCCTGAAGACAACACCCATATAACTCATGGAACATGAAATAGGAGAACTAGTGCCTACATGAAACCTTCACCATTAATTTCTAGTATCTTTGGTGCAGAAGAAGACACTGTACACTACCAAAAGAGAAACATAGAAACAAACCAAACCACAAAACCTTTGACTTACAATCTGTCCTCCCTTCAAGATATACTAGGGCAAGGGTGTCATAGAACTTGTGGAAATAGACAACCAATGTTTTATTTGAAGTAAGAGCAGCTCCATGAGAAGAAACCCATACCATTGCTGTCTCTGTAACCAAGAACCTGAGACTAGATAGCCCAGAGTCCTAGGATAAAACCAAATACTGTTGATCTAAAACAAAACAAAACAAAACAAAACAACTTCAATAAAATAACTCTTACTGATATTCTGCTATACTCATAAATCAGTGTCGTATTCAGTACATGTCAGAGAAGCTTCCTCCAGCAGCAGACAGAAACACATGTAGAGACGTATAGTCAGACATTAGGCAGAGATAGAGAGAATCCTTAGAACACATAGCTCTAAATAGAATGTTTCCATTAAATCTATTCACTCAGAGCTCATGGAATCCCACAGAAGAGCAGGCAGAAAGTATGTAAGAGGCAGAGGGAATGGAGGATACCAGGAGAACAGGCCTTCTGAATTAACTCATAGAAACTCAGAGAGCAAGATTCATACAAACTCAGAAACTGAAGCAGCAATAATGACTTATTTAGGTCTTCATGTATTAGTGGGTACCATGCAGGAAGAGGTACAGTGGCCAAGTGAACTCTCTGGAGATGGCTCACCATCTTGCTTGGCTGCAATGGGTATGCTCTGGTGAAGCACAAACCCAGAGACTTTGTCCTGGGATTATTTCTTGCTACTGGTGTGCTTTCTCATGTTTGTCATTGCCATACTCCTCCTTTATTTGACTTGGTGTGAGTGGACAATGGGAGACCCTCAGTGCCTATAAACTAGTGTGATTACTTCCTGGGTAATAGCTCACCATGCTGGGCAAATTCCCTGCAGATCAACATGAAGATAAACTTTCAAGAATTAATGCTGTTTATATGAATTAATAACTTTATAGAATTCTTGATTTGAGTCAAATAATTTTAAGAAGAAAGTTTAAGGAGATAGTTTTAGTAATTTTGCCAGAAGGATGTAATAAAGTTAGAATCAAGAATAGAATGTGCCCCTTCCTCATAGGATAGTAAGTAAAGGCTACATAATAAGTAATACAATAAGGTTTCATAAATTACACTAAGAAGAGAAATAGGCTTCAGGCAGATTTGTAATCAAGGAAAAACATTCATTCTAGGTCAGGTCTAAGGGTGAAGCCACAGGCATGTGCTTGGATAAAGCCATGTCATGGGAAACTGTTGCTTTGAACTTATAATGAGCTTATGGAATGAAACACTGCTTTGAACTTACTATGGACATCCTTCCTTAACTCTTTTTTTGTGTAACATTTTATCTATAAGGTGATTTTTTTTCTTTTTTCTTTTTTCTTTTTTTCTTTTTTTCGGTTTTTCGAGACATGGTTTCTCTGTGTAGCCCTGGGTGTCCTGGAACTCACTCTGTAGACCAGGCTGGCCTCGAACTCAGAAATTCGCCTGCCTCTGCCTCCCAAGTGCTGGGATTAAAGGCATGCGCCACCACTGCCCAGCGATTTTCTTACATGGAGAATTTTTGTCTAAAATGCTATAAAAAGCTGAAACCAATGATAAACTTAAACTTTGGGGTGTATCTCTTTTCTGCTTCATCCAGTGTGTGTGTGTGTGTGTGTGTGTGTGTGTGTGTGTGTGTGTTATGTGTGTGTGTGAGAGAGACTTACTTTCTTTTCCTTTCTCTCTAGCTCAACAAACTCCAAGCCTCTCACTTCTCATGTGATCACCAAGAGACCAGTGAGTTAAGGACTAAAGTAACTAAATTTCTTTTTCACTTCTCCCTCTGCTGTCAACAGGAGTTAAATAGCCAGATGCCATCAGGTTTTGGATCCAGAACAGCCAGAGAGTTAAATTGCCAAAAATCATTAAAAAGTCATCAAAGACTGGCCCCAACCACGAACACCATACCCCACTACTTTCTTCAGTTACTTGGTTGTCAGAACAGGCTTTCAGCAATGTATATTGTAGCTTTCAACTTAGTATTTTTATGGGACTTCTGAGTGTGTGAACAAGTTGGTCTCTGGCTCCTGTGCCTGCTCATGGGGCTCTTTTCCTTCTGTTGGTTTTCCTTGTCCATCCTCAATGTGATGATTTTTGCTTTATCATATTCTATTTTATTTTTTTCAAGTTCAGTTATTATCTCCTATAAGCCTGTTCTTTTCTAATGAGCGACAGAAAGAGAGTGAATTTTAAGAGAAAAGGAAGAGGAAGGACCTGGGAAGAGTGGAGGGATGGGAAGCTATAATGAGAATATATTGGATGAGAAAGAAATCTATTTTCATTAAATGTTTTGGGTTTTTTGGTTTTTTTGTTTGTTTTGTTTTTTTGTTTTTTGTTTTTGTTTGTTTTTTGTTTTTCAAGACAGGGTTTCTCTGTGTAGCCCTTGGCTGTCCTGGAACTCACTCTGTAGACCAGGCTGGCCTCGAACTCAGAAATCCACCTGCCTCCGCCTCCCATGTGCTGGGATTAAAGGCATGTGCCACCACCACCTGGCTATTTTCATTAAATGAAAAAAAAAGTAACAACAACAACAACAACAAAAAATCAATATATGAACATGTCAGCCTTTTTTCTTTAGTTTTGTTCTATACTCTTTCTACATAAAGATAAGATGAAATTTGTTATTATTGGGCCTACTCTATAGTGAGAATCCTGAGGCTTATAGAACCTGAGGAAATTGCTTATGTTCGGTAACCAGTAAAACTCCAAGTCTAGGTTTTCCAGATGGTGGAGTTCACACTCCAAAAAAACACACAGCAAACTGCCTGTCCTCTGGATCTGACTCAGAGCTCATGCTCATTGTACTTGATAGTAAATGTGACAGACAGGTGAAATCTGACACTTATCCATAAATTAAGTGCTTGCCAGTTCTCGTAGATAGCTCTAAGCTACAGGTATACAGACATCATTGGGTTAATTAGCCTCAGATTCATGCAATGGACTACAAATGTCCTGCTCTTGAAGCTTGTTCTCCGCCATCATTATCATCAATGCTTCAGAGCCAGAAGGTATCGAGGCGATTTAAAATGAATCGACTGGTTGTGGTGACATGTGCCTGTAATTCCAGATTATAAGAGAAAGGGGCAGAATAAAAATTAGTCAAAAACTAGCATGAACCACACAGAGAGTTCCTGCCACACAAATAAAATAAAGTAAAATAAAATAAATCGAATATATTTATGGGGAGGTGGGCTTTTCACAGATATTATTTGCCCATATGCTTCTTATACTCATTATTTCAGGGTTATCTAGACCAACGTTCTGAACTTCCCTATAGCTACAATCCTTAAATATAGTTCTTCATGTGGTGGTAACCCCCAACTGTTAAATTTTTGTTACTACCTCATAACTGTAATTTTGCTATTGCTATAAATCATAATGTAACTATCTGATATGCAACTCTATAAGAGGGTTGTTTGGCCCCCAAAGGGTTGTGACCCATAGGTCGAGAACCACTGGGTTGATCGATAGAGTCATTGAAATATACTTAGGGGAACATATTTGGGTTATTTTCTTACTTATTTTAACTGTTATTTTGCTTTGAAGGAAATGAGCACTGTTCTTTTTTACCATAGTTGCATTTAATGATTTCTTGATTCTGCAATGGTATAAGAGGAAGAATATTTAATATAAATTATTACATACATTTGGAACTTTCATCTTTTTTATCTAAAATAAAGCTATACTTACTTTACGACATTCAGCATGTTGGACAGTGTAAACACTATATAGGATTTTTAAAGACAATATTTACAAAGAATATAATTTCTAGAAACGTTAAGTACTAGAGAGATAATAATTAGTACTTCATATGTGTCTGTAAAAAATTCAGTTTTGTTTTACTTTAGAAACACTAATTTCTTAGAAATTATTAACATGCAGATGTTTTCTACCACAGAGTGGACTTTGTGACCTACTAAACCCACTATAAATTAAGAATACTTTAATATACCCAACATACTGAAAATTACGTCTCAGCAGTGTATTCTACTGCAAAGTATAAATGATTTATCACTACAATGTCATGGTTAAGTGAGAGCTGAGGCTACTTACACTGTCCAACATCCTGAGAGAATGTTTTAAAGTAAGTAAGAATTTCAGTATCACAAAATGTTTGATCTATTGAGTGTCTCACATTTTATGATACTTACATTTTCTGTGACTACTATCTAAATAAAATAGAATAGAAACACACATTTAACTTTAAATTTTCTACTAACTACATTAGAAAATAAAACTAGGAATAAAATCATTTTAATAATATATTTTATCTAAATTTTAATAATATATTTTATCTAGCTCAGTAGACTCACAATATTATCTTTTGAGTGCTTACTCAATATTTCTAGAAATTATATTCTTTGTAAATATTGTCTTTAAAATCCTATACATACCTAGTGACTATCATACAGCATAGCTCTATATCCTTATATTTATGTTATAATTCTTAAAAATCAATATTTACTTTTATGAGATATAAAATTCTCTCATATTTATGGAGGTTTAGAAAGTTTGCATAGCTTGTTTGCCTTCTGCTTAATAATACGTTTTGAAGCCAAGTTATAAAATGAATGAAGGTTTGGTTTGGAGAAATAATGTTTTGAGATTTTTTTGTCTTTGTTTGGTTTTACACAGTACTAGGGATCATGACCAGGATCTTATGCATGATCATCAAGCACACTAGGAACTGAGCCACATCTCCAGCTCTGGAAAACATAGTATCAATTTTTCAGAGCTATCTTGATCTCTGGCAGCATTTTGTACACTGAAGTACAGTATTATCTATTTCCACTGGAAAAGATGTTCAGCGTTTCAGTGGGTCTGTTTTACCCACTTATATCACCCATGTGCAGGACTGTATGGGAAGAGCTTTGATAAATCAGCAGAAAGCCTTGCACCACCTAAGAGAGTAAATGCTCTACACGAGATCAAGTTTTAGACTCCTGTTTCCTATGTAAAGATTTGCCTCTCTAGTATAGAGAATCTGGAGCACTCTCAATTGGCTAAAGGTAACTGTCCTTTGTGTAATCTTTCTCTGTTTAGAGGTTGCTACTTTTTAGAGACAATGTCCTCCCTTACTCCCTTAACATTACTTGGGATTCTTGTTGTAGTCTGACACACAACTCCTAGTATTGCTGTAGCCATTTTGATGCATGCTTACCACCGATTTCATACTGTTGCTGTAATACGCCTACCAGTCACTGACACAAAAAATTAACTTGATTTACAACAAGGTTATACTGACCACATCCTCTCTTATGTTCTGTATGTCCTGAGTTTTATTAATTTTAAGGAATTTCACAAAGCTTTATGTAGGACCCATCAAATTAAAGATCAATATTAACTCTTACATATAAAATGGCCGAGTAAGAGCCAATCATCAGGCAGCACTTCTTGCACCTGTGTATGAGCTCATTGTGGTATTTGTGGGTTTTAATTTTTCTTTTATAAGGTGACTGAAAAAGATGTTTGTGGCCATAGATCAGTCCAGAATTCTGAGCAACGGTCCTAATCAATCAATAAGGGAGTATGTTATAAACCATCCCTATCTGATTGAGATCAGTGCTAATGTGGTTTGTGGAGCAACTCTCAGATTCCAAACATTTTACTCAGATGAAAAGTGAATGTTTGGGATGAAAGCTGACTCAGAAACAACTCAGCATGCTTTGTTGCCAGTACTAAGCCTTGTTGTTGTGTTCTCATTTTGTTTAGAGACTTGTTTACAGTCCAGGCCCACACTTCATGGTTTCTATAACCCAGCAATGGTAGTAGACTAAGGAGTAGTTAGCCATGTTTTTTTACAAATAAAAATTAAAAGAAATTAATAACTCCCCTAAGGTTGATGTAGTGGAAGAGTATTTAAATTTCTCAGGCAGGCCTATTCAAATTCCTCAAAACAAAAAGTTATGTTTTGACACCCAAAATTCTAGAGAATCTATGAGCTGCGCCTTGTTTAAGCTGTAACACAGAAGAATTAGTTCTTTGACCCTAGTCAGATGAAAGGACAGAAATCAAAATCTTAATGATGTCCTGGAAGTTTTATTCAAAAGATGGAGCAGTGCTTCAAATGAGGTTAGAAATTGAGCCAAGATGAAAGAAAGAAAAACAAAAATCTAAATTGGGACTTCTAAATTTTTCAGAAATATACATGATAATAATTTTTTCAGAACATGAAATTGCAAGTAGTGTGTGTGTTTGTTGTGTGTGTGTGTATAGTCACAATTTTAGCACACCAAACATTTATCAATTTTAAAATGCAGCAATTTCAATGACATCCAAAGGACTGTGAGTGCTCATACATAAATTGATAAGTCACTTTCATCTGGCTAAAGGTTTTCAGTATGATTCAAATGTTTCTAATTACACAATTAAATGAATTAGAAGAATTTGGTGATCTTTCTGGAGTATTTCGTCAATGTCAAACTAAGTACACCACTAAGGAAAAGGTACAAGCAACATATAGACTGTCTTCAGTTCAATTTCAGTAGATTTGTGTTGACACAAACTCAATACATCTTGAAATATATAACTCAAAAGTACTTCTCATTCTCTTAATGTAAAGAACATCTTCACACTAGATTTATTCTCTTGATCACTGGTAGTAATTGACAGCAGAGGTCCATTATCTGTAGGGTGAAAATATCACATACTAGAACATATAAGTAACTCACGAAGAAATAAAAATTTAAAAATCGAAGTGTGATTTCCACTCAGTGCACATCACCTTCAAACCTTTATGGGGTTAAAATCCTTCTGTAGAACTATCTTAGGTAGAATCAGCCAGGATCTTCTGATAATTTTAATCATCTTGACAGCAGATAGTAAGCATGGCTCATGAATATATCTTTGGTTTTTTTTAGCTCTTTGCGTCCAGGATTGTAGTTGTGTGTTGCTGAGACATTCACAACCTCCCTATAGCATTCCTGAGAAAGCAAACCTGTGACAAAGACTTGGCCCCAAAAGGGTATGGGAGGAGATCATTTCTCAAGAGAGATCTCAATCAATGTGAGAAAGCATCTAGGCCATAGCATCCTCTTTTTAGGTTCAGTTAAGGAAATCTAGGGAAAATTCTACTACCTGTTTTACTGCCTACGCCTGACTTTATCTTCCTGTTTCCGCCCACTGGAAAAGTCTACTACCTGTAGACTGCCTAGGCCTGACTTTATCTTCCTGTTTCCCCTCCCAACCCCATTTTTTTCCACTTTGGATTTTTTTTTTCTAATTCTGCCTCATTAACTGCTGCTTTGACCATTCATGTTGTATTTATGACCTTTCTCTCCATCCCTACCACAATGCACAAAACTAGTGCCACTGACTCCACGCACCAACACTGGAGAAGACATGGATAGCATACACCCAACTTTGTTTCAACACAGAATTGACAAGCAGATCCATCACTCTCCAGAAACCTTCATGGGGAGGATGATAGTCTTAGTGCTGATACTCTTTTGAAAGGATTCTCCACCTCCTATCATAGCCTGGCACAGGGTCACCCACGCAACCACACAGGAATTAGAGCAAAGAATGGTATATTACAGCATGGTTCTCACTCCTCAGATGAAGGAGTGAGATGAGGACCATACTCAAACTATGTAGAATTTCTTTCTCTGTTCTAACTATCCCTAAATCTAGACTTGGAAGCTTCTAACCTCCAAACAATCTAATCTTCCAAGCTGACTGACTGAATCTGGCTTCTCTCAGCTTCTGACTGAACTGCTCTGCCTGCCTTCCTACTAACTTTGGCAATATGTTCTAATCTTTTTTTTTTTCTTCTCATTTTCTGGCTTGTGCTGTCTTCATCTGTGTTTAGCTTATTCCCCATGTAACCTGTCTCTGTAAAACTGTCCCAGTAAAATTGCCATACACATCTACTACACACCACAAACCATACCACATCACACCACACCTTTTTT
>JADRCC010537918.1:0-13937 GCA_019843855.1 Hylomyscus alleni
GTTCTCACTCCATCTGGATGGCACAGCACAGCACTGTGAGGAGCACAGCGGTGGGGGTGCCAAGCAGCTGCTCACTGACCCCACAGTCAGAGACAGAGTAAGGAGAAAGGCTGAGCCTCAGCCTGCTTGGTCCTTCTTGTGCAGTTCATGAACCCAAGCCATGAAATGATGCTCTCTACAGTTAGCGAGCTCCTCCCCTCAATCTCCTTAATCTAGAGAATCTCTCACCGTGTATCACACACCCGTATGCTAGTCTCTCTGACGATTCTAGATCCCGTTAACATGGCAATCAATATTAACCATCACATGAAAAGTAAGTAGGAATACACACATTAAAATAAAGATTAAAAGCAGCTACCTGAAAACAATACAAACTCAGAAATGGTAGAATTAATTCTCACGGCACTAAGTGCTTATTATAGCTGTACTGCACATAGTAAAGCTCTTCTGTAAAGTTTTTTCTTAATTTTTGAGATTATAAGGTAATTACATCATTTTCCCTTCTTTTTTTATCCCTTTGAACCATCCCATATCTTTGCTGTCTTTCAAATTCATGACCTTTTTTTTTACATTAATGTGGTTACTTGCCTATGTGTATATATGTATAGATCCATAAATACACAAATGTACCCATCTCAGTTTGCATAATGTTACTTGTTTGTATGTTTTAAGGGTGACCTCTGGAATTGGATAACCAATTGGTGAGCTCTTTCCTGGGGAAGACTGTTTCTCCCACTCTGTTATTCTTTGTGAGGGTCGAGGCCTCATAGGCTTTCTCCTATCTGTGTTGTATGTTTATTGCTATCTTTGTTCAGCTCATATTAGAGAGTACTGTTGGAGAGGGTTTACAGATGTTATTTCTTGATATAACTAAGAAATCCAACATTCCAGCCAACTTCCCAATCCTCTAGATCTTACAATCTTACTGCCTCTTCTTTTGAAATGATCCCTATGCCGTGGGTATGGGAGTCATTTTATAGATGTCATTCCCTTGGGAATGGGTGTCACATCTCTTGATTGGTTTTGCTTTTCTGTAATGATCTCCATCTATTGCACAGAGAGATTTCCTTGATGAGGGGTGAGAACCACACTTATCTGTGGGCATAAGGACAGATGTTTAGACTGTAGTTAGGGATTATGCTAGCTTAGTTAAGTAGTGGCTCTAGGTTCTCTTTCAAGATCCATGACTAGTTCCAAGTAGTTGGCTACATTTCTAGAACCAGCCACAATTTCCCTCTTGTTGAGCAGGTCTTAAGTCCAATTAAAGAATTGACGGTTACCATAAATGTGTCTGTGCCACTACTGCACCCTTAGGGTTATGATGTTTGTGTTGTGCTTTCTACAGGTCAGAGCTATGTAGAGCTGTTGTCTGCTGCCTTCCTTTGGAAGCATGCACGGCACCTTTGGTACCCTAACGGCTAGTCCTCAGACAGGAGGTTTTGAGTTATACTATTTTTAATTATGTGTTTGTATATGCATCTGTGGGTGACCTGTGCCCACAAAGGCCAAGGTCCACTGCAGCTAGAGTAACAGGAGGTTTCAAGTTCACTGATATGGGTGCTAAGAACTGAATTCTGGTCTTCTGCAGGAGCAGTACACATTCTTACCTGTAGAGCCGTCTCCCCAGTTATGTTTTCTCTGTATTTTTTAAGTTAAAAAGGCATGAGTCTAGCAAGATGGCTCAGTGGGTAAAGTCCTTGCTGCATAAGGCTAATGAACTGAGCTTGATCGTGAGAAAACACATAAGGTGAAAGGGGAAAACTGACTCCACAAAGTAGTCCTCTGACCTTCACATATATACCATGAAATGCATCCCCTGTCCCAGTAACAATAACAATAACAATAACAATAATAAGAGACTAGAGAGGTGACTCGGTGGCTAAGAACTCCTGTTGCTCTTACGGAGGACTAGGGTTCTATTCCCATAGCTGGCAGTCTACAACTTCCTGTAATTACAGTTCCAGTTGATCCAGGTACCTTCACTTATGTGAATATACCCACACAAATATACAAACATAATTTTAAAATAAAAATAATAAATTATTTAATTAAAATTTTAAAAATAGAGGCATGAAGGATGTAAAAGTGATGCATCTAACTTTCAGAAATGAAGACAACAGTGTAAGATAAAAGGAGACATGCAGGGCGCACTAACAGCATAATAGACACTGTTAATGAAAAAGTAACTAAATGTGAACTATAAGAAAAAGGAAATTAAAATTAAAAAATGGGAAACTATATCTCTTTCCAATGAATATGTATCTATGAACTGTGGAATAATTTCTTGGCTGAAATTTTTCAAAAGATCAAAGAAACAACTCTACAAATCTACAAGTATAAGGAACTCAAAGAATTGCAAGCAAAGAACCATGAAGAAAATGATCCCAAGTTACAGCATCATTGCTCAAAAACATTTCCTAGTAGAGCATTTTATAACTAGCCAGAGGGAGAGGACATGTGAGAAACAAATATACAAATTTATACAAATGAGACACTAGAGGGAAATTCCATATTATCAACCAAGATTTTCATAGCCAGTGATAACATGTCTTCCAAAGAGAAAACAGAAGAAAACCTTTTTCAGACTTCTCAAGGCTGTCTCCACAGAACATCCCTAGTACCACGACGGAGTGTCGCTGCTAGATCCACGGCATGAAAACTGAGCAGAGAGAGAGGCTGCCAGGAGGGAAACTCAGCACAGTTTGATTAGAAAACACCAGAAATTATAAGATAATATTCTTTTTTTTATTTCAGACATAGAATGCAATGTCATTTTGACAAATGGTGACAAAGGAAGATAGACAACAAAGAAAAAATGGAATAATAAAATATATTTAATTTCAAGGAAGACAGAAAAATATAAACAGAAACAGAATAAAGTTTTTAAAACTTACAGGATGATTAAATAAGCCTAATTGCTCTAATAAAAAATAAATATAAATGGCCTAAATCATTTTTTAAAAAGCAGAGGCTATAATATTGAATTAAAAAGTAAGACCTTACTGCATGCTACTTAAAAGAAATACACTTTTAAAACATGAAGTGCATTTTATGTAAAAAATGCTAATATGCTAAAAGTAAAAGGATGTGTTAGAAAATATAACACTTTAAAAAATAAGAAAACAAAATAGTCAAGGCTACATTGTTAGAAAAAGTCAATCTCAGACAAAGCATATCACCAATAATGAAGAAGTTAAGTCTGTAATTATAGGCATTGATTTCGCTTAGAGTATTGAAAGAAAATCCCAACTCAAAATCATGCACAGATTTCAATACATATAATTACATAGAGGGAATATATACAAATACATATATATCACTGAAATATATGTATATGTATAATATATATATTGAATGTAACATATATTAATAATTAATAGAAGGGGTCTCAAAATCAGTAAAAATACAGAATTCTTGAGCAGCACTATTGACCAATCTAGGAAAACTAATAATTACAGTACACTTTACTTCCAAACAGCAAAATACAGATTATTTTAAATTGTATACAGAATATTTTCAAAGATACAAGATATTCTATTTTAAAATTCTTAGCAAATCTACTATAGTTCAATCCACACTAAGTACAGTGCTGTCCGAATTTAGAAAACCGTAACAGTATTGTGGAAGCATTTGTAAAGAATCTCCAAATAAATATCTGTAAACTAAATAAGACACAGCTCTAAGAATAAATCAAAATGAAAAGCACAAAGTGGTTAAAATGAAACTTTGTTAAAAATAAATGGCTATAGCTGGGCAGTGGTGGTACACGCCTTTAATCCCAGCACTTGGGAGGCAGAGGCAGGCGGATTTCTGAGTTCAAGGCCAGCCTGGTCTACAAAGTGAGTTCCAGGACAGCCAGGACTATACAGAGAAACCCTGTCTCAAGAAAACAAAAAAAATAAAAATGAAAAATTAAATAAATAAATAAATGGCTATAAATGCCATGTCTCTACACGGTCTGCCATGCTCACTCAGTCTAAACATCCCTCCTGTCAGTCCTCCACATAGTCAGTCTTTACTCTTTCCAGAGACTCCAGCTACAGCTGACACTTCACTGACTTAGTCACCTCAGCTATTGAGTGTCTCTCTTCTGCTACTGAGAACTGTGGAAGGAAATCCTGTGTGGGTTTGTTACTGTGTCCCAGGGTAGTTCCTGTTCCTAGGGAGTGGTGAGCAACTGTTCAGTCAGAGAAAGAAAGAAAGGAAGGAAGGAAGGAAGGAAGGAAGGAAGGAAGGAAGGAAGGAAGGAAGGAAGGAAGGAAGGAGAGAGAGAAAGAGAAAGAGAAAGAGAGAGAGAAAAGAAAAGAGTGAGTGGGTAGATGAATGAGTAATGGATGAGTGAATGAATGAAAGAGTGAATGAATGAACCCAAAGAGCACTGGGACAGAAATAAGCCCTGGAGACAGAGGGCAGAAAGGAAAAGACCGTGAAGACAGAAGCTGGTGGGAAGGATGGACCACAGACTAACTAATGCTCAACTGACAGATGTCCTGCACAGAGTATCGCTCACAGTTGGTGATGGCATTGCTCCAGCAAGTAGAACATTAGCACTAATCTTCTAAAGCGTGGCCCTGCTACCTGCAATGCTCCTGAGAAGCACCAGTGAAGCTAATTTTCTCCTGTGGAAAGATCTTCCTGTATTTCTCTTTGAAATTTTTATTACATTTTATGTACCTATTCTGCATTTGTGTCTCTGTGTGCACATGTGCTTGCTTGGGCATGTGTGTGCCACAATGTATGTTTGGAAGTTAGAGGACAACCTGCAGAAGCCAGTTTTCCCATTCCACCTTGTGATTCCTGGGAATTGAACTCAGATCCTCAGGGTTGGTGGCAATTACCGTTATCTGCTGAGCCTTCTCACCACCTCTTCATGCATTCTCTTCTGCACTGGAATCTGCCTTCACTTTGGCTGCATTGAACAATACATTGGTTATAACAACCACCACTAAGGTCTTGGAGAATGCTACTTGTATGACATGCAGGTGAAACACACATGACTAAAATTAACATATTGCAAACTACATTGAGTAAATCTCTCAAAGATTTAGAGAAATCTCATAAAGAAACGAAAGTTTAAAAGAGGGCTTCTACTTATATATTTAAATTAGCCTCTATTCAAACTCTGATTAGGTATAATAGTAGAAAAGGAGGGCTCTTTACAATGCCCTCCATGGTGTTCTGAGGAGAAGAGTGAGACTTTCTTTTAGAAAAGGCCATCGACACCACATCCAACTTTTCTAGTCAGATAGATCCTGCAAGTCCTTCACTGGGGTCTAGTTGAATGAGTCTGATCCACTCTTCTATGCATTCTTACTGTACTGGCTGGTTTTGTGTGTCATGTTGATACAAGCTGGAGTTATCACAGAGAAAGGAGCTTCAGGCGAGGAAATGCCTCAATGAGATCCACCTGTAAGGCATTTTCTCAATTAGTGATCAAGTGGGGAGGGCCCATTGTGGGTAGTGCCTTCCCTGAGTTGGTAGTCCTGGGTTCTATAAGAAAGCAAATTGAGAAAGCCCGGGGAAGCAAGCCAGTATGTAACATCTCTCCACGGCCTCTGCATCAGCTCCTGCTTCCTATCCTGTGTGAGTTCCAGTCCTGATTTCCTTTGGTGATGAACAGCAATGTGGAAGTGTAAGCTGAATAAACCCTTTCCTCCCCAACTTGCTTCTTGGTCATGGCGTTTGTGCAGGAATAGAAACCCTGACTAAGACAAATAGAAAAAAAAAAACCTATCCTTAAATTCATACAGAATCAGAAAAGAAGCAGTCTGGAGCCTCGTCCCTGCCCTCCTGTCTACCCACATTTCGCGGGAGTTCTGCCTATCCTTCAGGTGGACCTGGGTTTCTTCTCTCCTGAGGACCCTCTCACTGGACTTGGAGGCCATTCCTATTTCTTCTTGCTAGTAGCCATTAGCAAAAGGCACTCTCTACCTAGGAGCCCACTGGATGTGCAAGCCTGAGAATCAGATGGAGGTCTTCACTCTCCCACCTGTCTTCCTCTGAAAATTCCCCAGTCTGGTCCCCAGCCCTGTAGAACACCAACTGCAGGGTCTGCCCTCCTTTCCTGGCTCCATTCCCTGAGGACGCTGCTGAACCTCACAGCAATCCCAGCTCTCCTCCCCAACTCCACCCTCTGTGTCAGCTGCCAGTACTCAGAGGCACACTCCACTGGCTACACCAGCCTGGGAACCCGGTAGGAATCCTTTACTCTCCTTCCTGCCTTCTACTTGTAAATTCCCCAGTCTCATTCCCAGTCAGTAGCAGACCACGTGCCGGGCTGTTCCCCCCACTCTACCTCCATTCCTTGGGAATTCTATCAAACCAGATGGTGGAACCATCTTGCCTCCTCTCTGTTGACTTTCTCATTTCACCCTCTATGCCATCCCTATTCTTTCTTGTAAGCCCCCAATACCTAGAAACACATTCTACCTGGGACCCCCAGTGACCACACCTGGTAATGAATCATAGCATTTCCTACAGACAACCCACAGCCAGCACACAATCCTAAGATCCAGAGTGGACAACAGAAACCAAGAAACCGAGGGCCACCCAACAAAGACGGGGCCAGACACCAAAAGTTCCATCCCAAACATCCCAAACCCAGATGCTTAGGCAGAAGCTCAAGAACACAATAACACCCAAGACAATATCCCTGCACCAGAACCCAGCAATTCTATTACAGCAGGCCCTGCAGTGTGTGATATAGCTAAAACACAAGACAAGGACTTCAAAGTAGCTATTATAATATGCTCAAGGACTTTAAAAGAGGATGTGAATAAATTAATTAATTATTCCTTAATGGTGTCTATGAAAATGCAAACAAACGTTTCTCATTGGGACCTCAGGCTTTCATCTGTCCTCACCCCTGCTACCCATCAACACTTGCTTCTCCTAGTTCCTTTCAGTCCTGCTCTGAGATTTGCTCAACTCACAGACAGACTGTGGTCCAATTGATGAGCACAGTTCAGTCGGTCAGATTGACCCCTCCGACCACACCTGCGCATCTCTGCAGGGCTACTCAAAACCCACCTCAAGGCCAGTTTTACCTTGGAAGTGACCAACAAGCAGACCAACTGATATCTGTCTGTCTGTCCGTCCATCCATCCATCCATCCATCCATCTATCTATCTATCTATCTATCTAAAAGAAGAAGCAGGAAACTACCTCACTACCTCTCAGGGCACTACTCAACCCATTCCATAGCTACCACAGTGCCTGTCAGACAGATGCTTCACTGCCTTGAAATGGTACAGAGAGAAGGGCACAATGTCTTGACATGCATGCCAGCAGCAGCTTAGCAGCAGCATCCCCAGAACACATGACACAGGGTTTTTGTGAGTCTCTCATGCTGATGTCTGGGTTTCTCTAAAGTGGTTCATGGTTAGTATCGACTCACCCAAGCCTGTAAGCCAGAAAGCACTCAACAAATATAACAAAACACTAAGCAAACAGGGACCTCATCTTAAAATACATGTTATATCAACTAACAATTGTATAGAAATTGTGTACTCGGTGCATATGATTTTAATAATTATATTTAAATTCACTAATTTAAACAATTGTTTTAATACAACTTGTTAAGGTAATCAAGTATAAATATACATAATAAGCACATGGGTACATTTTATTAAGATGATAACTATTCCTACTGGCAATGAGATAGATATACATGTTGATAAATTTACCCAATTGGTATGTTTCTCATTTCAAATTTAAATTAAGCACATGACATGATTGTATTCAACCCCGTTTCAGCACTGAAGTGGTTTATTCACTACAGACTACCGACTGATCCTACCAGCAAAATGCCAAATGAGTTGCTTAAATGACTTGACTTTTAAAAATCAAAGGAAGCTCTCTCCGTGTTTAGAGTCAAGGCATTTTTTCCCATAGAATACAGTCCTGAAGTTTAGAAACAGCCACTTTCTGTTGGCCTTGGGTCTAGGCACTGGTGACCTGTATACGTGGTTGGCAGTGGCAGGTCCCATAATCCTGTACAATTTCCTCTCTGGCTCTGCTTCAGTTGACCAGTTGACCCGTTTCTTCCACAAATACATGGCACAAATCACAGTGAGAGGTTGTGAAGCCTAGTTAATATTTAAAACATTTTGATGCTCAGATAAAAGAGGATTCAAGTTGTCACCAATTAGTAGGAAAAAACTAATTATTATACAGACCTATGATCCTTCATAAGTAGCTACATTAAAGGAATCTAAAAGCTATCACTTTTTATGAAAGAGCAGATGGCCAGAGTTAGACCCCTAAACTATAATGAATGTGTGAGAGGGTACAACGGGTGCCTGTGTGTATCACTAAACAGGATCCTTTCTAAAGGGCTTCAGGGGGAGGGAGATAGAGAATGGAACAGAACCTTGATGTCAGTGTCGTTATGGTCAAGCTCATCTGTTCCATCTATGGAAATTGATCTAGAAAGAAAGGCGTCTGCTTTCCCAGGCTCCAAGCTACATGGAGACACACATGCGTTTTAATTATCCCATTTAAACAGGATTCAGGAGTCCAGGCCATAAAAGGTTATTGTGTTCCCACCATGAGATAGGACTTGTGGTTTTATAATAAACTCTGCATTCTCCTTAGGACTCTGGTAGTCTGGAAGACCACGGGAGATGAGATTGGGAAGGGTAACAGGAGCCCTCATCCAACAACATAGTTTTTGACCTTAGTACACATATTACCCACCTGTGAAGTTTTTGGGTGCCTGGAAGAGCATCAGTTTAGCTCAAACAAGACTCCAACTCTGAGCTCACTCTGTGGTTCAGTTTGCTCTGCACTGTCTCCACAGAACACAGAGCTGGATTGAAGGGTTCTCACATTCTATTGCATCACATCTCTAAAGACCTCAGGCATCACACTAAGCTACAGGGCCTACACCATCCTAAGAAGGACATCGGTCTTACACTGTCTACTTTGCCATGCATGAATAGATTCACCTCCTCCTTGTGTCTTCACATGGTGGACCTCATGGCCTCTGCTATGGGCTTTTCAGGTAACCAACAGCTGAAATAAATAGCTGTCATAAAAGAAAATTCCATACTCCCTGTGAACTCTTCCAAAAAGACCACAAGAAACTGCAGAGAACTTCACATCAGACCTCAGAGGGGTCACCTGTCCTCCCAGGACCATTGTGGCAGTTTGTAAATCCTTGACTGAGGAAATGGCAATATTAAGAAGTATAGACTTGTTGGACTAGGTGTGTTACTGTGGGCATGGCCTTTTATAACCTCGTCCTAGCTGCCTGAAAGTGAGTCTCCTCATAGCAGCCTTCACATGAAGATGTAAAACCCTCTGCTCCTTCTGCACCATGTCTGCCTGGATGTTGCCCTGCTTCTGCCTTGATGGTTATGGACTGAACCTCTGAACCTCTAAGCCAGCCCCAATTAAATGTCCTTATAGGAGTTGCCTTGGTCATGGTGTCTGTTCACAGCAATAAAACCCTAACTAAGACAGCTGTGGACTGAGGGGTATGAAGGTGTCTTCAGTGGAGGATCTGGAAACTGGTTCACCAGCCAATGCTGCTAGGTTCTGAATTCATCACCATAACATGGGGCGATGATGTTTCTTCTATGAGTCCAGATGTGCAAGAGAAACCACAGCTTCAACAGATGCATGCACATGAGCTAGAGTGAGTACACACCCATGTGGACTGGCTTATGTAGCCTCCATGATTGTTAAATAGGGAAACTGTTTTACAAATGGAGGCACCATGAAACTATGGATTTCCCCCATCACATGTATTTGAGATAGACTCAGACTTTGCTTCTACTGGGGTCAAAAAGTAAGGAAGGTCAGTATAGACTTAATGTTTGATTTATCCACAGACAGATTAAGACCACACATGGAAGTCCTCCATTCCTCTCTTGAGAAGCGTATAAGTTGTAGCCTTTTTCAGTCACAACTCCGGTTCATCCAAGATTTCACATGACCCTAGGAACGAAGGTATAAAAACTAGGTAAACAAATAAAAATTACTGATAATAAAGTGTAAATAAATGTGTTTTAATGTAATTATTTGGTATTGTCCTAGTTAGTGTTACAATTGTTCTAGTGAAATATCATGCCCCAAAACAGATTGTGAAAAAAAAAAAAGGGTTTTCTTCAGCATACACTTTCAAATTACTGTTTATCATTGGAGGAAGTCAGGATGGGAACCCAAACAAGTCAGAAACCTGGAGGCAGGAACTGATACAGAAACTATGGAAAGATGCTGCTTCCTGGCTTGTTCCCCATGGCTTGCTCCCCGTGGCTTGCTCCTCATGGCTTGCTCTGCCTGCTTTCTTAGAATCCAGGACTATCAGCCCAGGGATAGCAACATCCACAATGGGTGGGGCCCTCCCCACCAATCACTAATTAATAGAATGTCCTGCAGCTAGATCTTATAGTAGCATTTTTCAATTGAGGTTCTCTCATTTCAGATGACTCTAACTTGTGTCAAGTTGTCATTAAACTAGCCAACACAAGTATACACATAATCTCATTACACACTAATAAAAAAATCAAATTTGCATGTTGTGTTGGTTAGTTTTTTGTCAACTTGACACAAGCTAGGGTTGTCTGGGAAAAGTGAACCTCAACTAAAAAAAGTCTGCATCAGATTATTGTGTGGCCAAGTCTGCGGGGGCATTTTATTGATTAATGACTGGTGTGGGAGAGTAGAGCTCTCAGCAAGCACTTCTTCTTCTTTAGTATACCACCCAGAGCCTAGGCTGTATAAACAAGTGTGTTGAGTCAGCCATGGGGAACAAGCCAGTAAGCAGCACTCTTCCATCGTCTCTGCTTCAGTTCCTGCTTCTAGGTTCCTGCCCCGATGTCCCTATCTGACAGACTGTAACCTTCCTGCCCCAATGTCCCTATCTGACAGACTGTAACCTGCAAAGTGAAGTAAAGCCTTTTCTCCCCAGGATGCTTTTGGTCATGGTCCCAGCAATAGAAAGCAAACCAGGAAGCATATTAAAAAGATGGATGGGCTTTCTCACAAAGAATTAAATTTTGGCTGAATATTTGATACTGAAAAATGCAGAGCATCCTTTATATTTCTCAGAGTTAATCAATATTTTCTTTTTTATTATTAACATTTTTTTATTTATATACATAAATAAATGTATGTGAAACTGCACCAAGTATATCTAAACCACATGTGTGCACGAGTCCTAGAAGGACAAAAGAGAGAGTTGGAACCCTTGAAACAGGAATTATAGGTGACTATGAGTACTTTTGTGAGCGCTGGTAACTGATCCCAAGCCTTTTGCAAGAGCAGTGAGTGCTTTTGACCACTGAGTCATCTCCCCAGCCCCTTAATCAATATTTTCATCTTCTAAGTCTCAACGTGGGATTAACACTACACAAAATGGCAGACGTATATTTAAGATCGTTTCATAAACTGTTGAAAATATTGGCGTAATCCCAAGCCTAACTCCACTTAACTTTTAAAAATAAAACTAAAGATTGAAACAGCAATCCCTAAAATCAAACATTTGAACATAGTCCAATCTGATGCTTATGTGCTGAGAAATGATAAAATATTGCCATTGCTTTCATTTTGGCAATTAAAACATTACGCTTCTAGAAGAACAGGAAACTGTGTGCACAGTACACATTCATGACACTTGAGAGTCTTGATTCTGAGAGTAGGCATCTCAGGAAGGCTTTGCTGGCACTGAATGTTGCAGTGGCATGCACAGTGCAAAGTGCTCACATTGTGTTTAGATCCAAGGCAGCAGTAAAGTCATGAGATATCAATAGATAGATAGATAGATAGATAGATAGATAGATAGATAGATATTAGATTTATTATGCATTTGAATGTGAATTAATTTTCGGTTATTACAAATTCAGAAATCTTTCAGTGTTTACCAATGTGTGGCAACACCCATATTTGGTTATATAGCCCCTTTGGCCATTGCAATCCACAGTTTACAAAGTTTATAGTTTCTATGAAATCTCCAGGAATGGGGAAGGTGGAGGTGTGAATGGGCAGCTAAGCATTCCAAGAACGAAAGAGGAGTAAGCCAGAGTGAGCACAGGACTGTGGCCTATGGGAATAGGAGAGCACATTAAACTTTCTACTTTCAAAAGGAACTGTTGGAATTATTCAGGGTTCAGATTTTTTTCTAGCCTGGTTTGCAAACACAATGCTAGGTATATTAGAACTGTGCTCCATGATTCTGATGCTACAGGACGTTTACCAACACAAGCACAAGTTCAAGGGAATAATGATCTGGGCAAAACTGGTTCTTTTCATTGACTTTGGTCATTGCCAGGGCCTCTAAGAATGAACAGCCCAGCAATGGAATGGTTGGTTTGTTGATGAGTGGTAGTGTCTGGACTGGGCAGTAACTTAGTACTCTCGGTGTTTTCATCAAGAGCTGCTGAGACATTGTTGTAAAGTCATAGCTGAGGACCTTGTGATACTGCGTAGGAATTTCCAAGAAGACTGAGTAGACACAGCTGTGTTTCTCTCACTGATCCTAGATCACCGGTCAGTAGGTCAGTAGGGAGGCCCTGAGCTCAAGAAGGGTGGAATGCCTTGTGAGCCTGCCTTTCTCTGACTCTCTCTGCCTCCCTCCCCCTCCCTCTCCCTTTCCCTGCTCCCCCCTTTTTTTTGGTTTTTCAAGATAGGGTTTCTCTGTGTAGCCCTGGCTGTCCTAGAACTCACTCTGTAAACCAGGCTGGCCTCGAACTCAGAAATATGCCTGCCTCTGCCTCCCAAGTGCTGGGATTAAAGGCATGCACCACCACCACCCGGCGTCCCTGCCCCTTCTTTTTCCTGCCCCTTCTTTCTCCTGCCCTCTCCCCATGCCCTCTTTCTTGTCCACCCTTTTGACACAGAATGCTATAAATGCTGAAGGATATCTATGAACTAGTGTGTGAGTACAAGTCTCAATCAGAGAGGGAAGAATCTTTTCCATTTTTTTTTCCATTTTTAGATAAGTTTATCCATTTCCTAGTTCTTCCTCCTGACCATCTGTGACAGAGACATAGATGAGGATTCTCAGTTCTGACTCCTCAAAATCTGAAGGAGGAGGTGGAGGGGAAATGCAGTTGGGGATATGGGGGATGGGGGGCTTTCCAAGCTCCTCCCTCAGCAACTTCGGATCAGTGCAGTTCTGTGACTGACCCGCAAAGAGACGTTTTCAGTACTTTAAAGTATTTTAGGTGATTTAAAAATAGAGCTGAGGAATAAATCTTACAGAAAGAAGAGAATGTGGATTGTGGACTGCCTGGTGGTTCTTGAAATATGAATAAAATGACTTCCTGAAGGAGCTCAAAAAACCTGTTAATCATTCACTTTTCAGTCACGGTGTTCTGGGGTCCCCAGCGCCTGTCTAACAAATCGTGCTGTTGGCTTGAGTGAGCTAAACTGGGCATAAGTCCTCACACACTTCCTGCCTGTCACAGAGGCCCACATGCTTTTCAGACAAAGTCTTTACTTGACAACCCCTTTGTAATGAGCCCACAGGGCTATGCACAGTGTCTACCTCTGTTTGCTCAGGGGTTCTTTTCCTCAGTACTTTTCTGGACTGGATGCTTTATAGAATGCTCAAATGTAGAGCTCTGATGGTCCGGGTGCTCACACATCTCTCAAAGAAGGGATTTGGGAATAATTAAAAAGTTGTATCTGTTGAAAGTCCAGGAAAGGTGCTGCAAAGAGTGAATTAAGAACTTTTATCTCTAGCTTCTCTTTCCTCCACGAGTTGGATTTAATGGGAAAAAATGCAGTCCTACCTGCTGTGGGATGCTAAAAGCCTGTTTTTAATGATGTGGTTAAATCACACGTGTTCTCATCTGTTAGTATATGTCGTATAACCATCTAGGGTTAGACATTGTGTTGCTGGTATGTGATGCAAAAGAGATAAAAGTTAGAAATGCCAGCACGTACCTTCCAATATTTTACATCTAGTAGCACAGTCAAGCATGTACCCG
>JADRCC010537926.1:0-32623 GCA_019843855.1 Hylomyscus alleni
ATGGCAGTATGCATCTTCCCAGTGTGTCATGTGACTGAGGTAGTATTTGTAATACACAAAAAATGAGATTGTTAGGACTATTATAATTCTTACTGAGAGCATAGTTAAGAAAATTGTTTCATCCTTACTGGAAGAAGACAGCATGCAAGAAAACTATCTACAGAACCCATAGGGATTAGTAATACTAATTATTTTTGTTACAACCATTACTACGAGGTAACGTCAGGGCTGGAGAGATGGCTCAGCAGTTAAGAGCACTGACTGTTCTTCCAGAGGTCCTGAGTTCAATTCCCAGCAACCACATGGTGGCTCACAACCATTTGTAATGGGATCTGATGCCCTCTTCTGGTATATCTGAAGACAGCTACAATGTACTCATATAAATAAAATAAAACTTAAAAAAAAAAAGAGGTAAAGTTAATAAGAAAAAAAAATACAACAAGATTAACATAAGTTTTTTTTTCTTTTGTACACTTGTACAACTGGCTGGACCATGTACCAGAATCCTACAGAAGAGTAAGATAAAGGTAATCAGTGGTTTATTACATCAGGCTCCCATAGAAGCACCTAGAAGCTTTGTAAGAGAAGTCACTTTAAAGTCGGTATAAAGTCAGCATCTAATTAACAATTAAAGGGAAAAAATAGAATCTATCGAGTTACTTTTATAGGGTGTTCCAGCAGTGTTCAAGGACTCCACTTGGATATCCCAAATAATTTCTCAAACCTGTGAGTTGAACAGCAGCTTATCTGACATCCTTCTTTAATCAGGGCACGTGGGTGGGTTTGGGTACAGAAAGACTCACAGCTATGAGGGGTGTTCTTCCAGATATAGGTAGTGCCCTCTGGTGGGTAAATAGAGCTTTTAAATCTGACCTCAGCATTTAAGAAGATAGGTGTGTTTCCTACCTGTAGATAGGCACTACGGTGCTAAAGCAAGTCAGGACAGTTCTTGTCATACATCTGGGAGTAGATATCAAGAAGAGGATCCTTAGTGACAAATAATCATCCAAATACCATTTCCTATGGCCAAATAGAATGTCTGAGGATGCAGTCCCTTGAATTGTAGAGGAGACCTACAGATCATTTTAATCTTGAGACTACTTTCCTGGTGGGTGCTTAAAACATTTTTGGCCACCTTTCTGTTAAGAATCCAGTCCTCAGGAGTCACTTGAGCTTGTGCGGTATCTGATTTCTTGAGCTTTTTCCTTCTAGCAGTTGTCCATCTATGTGAGAATAAGTCAAAGGCCTTGCTTGGCCTGGCTGTGGCTTCCCTTGGAAGCCATATAGAAATCTCCCTTCTGTGTCGATCCTCCTCTTTAGAGGCTAGATTCTGTTAGGATTCACCAAGTGGGATCTCCATGGCCTCCCATGGAGAATAGGTGGTTTTCACAGTTGCAGAACATTTCTAGAGATGACTGGCAGTCTGTGGAACCTCACAGCCCTTGGAGAATGAAGGAGAACATATCCTCCCTCTTAGTGTATCTGATTATATTACAGTAGACTTCAAGTGTTGTTCTCCAACATCTAGATCAGTTACACTCATCTAGTACTTTACACTCATCTGGTACTTTTAACTACTGTATAATATTTCAACAGTCAAATTGTTTTAAACTTTGATTAGACATGCATTTGTTTTAAGTATTGCTCTAAAACCTTAGAAACAATGCCATATATATTATCCATAAGTTTCGTGCTTTATGTGCCTTCAGATACTCACTCAGATGCCCTACCTTACAAAGGCTTTCGTTGTTTTCATATTGTAAGCATCCATCTATCGTAATCCCATATGCAAATGCTTCTTTACAAAAATAATTTATCTTTTTATCCTTATAACATTTTTAAAATTTCTTTATACCATTGAAGCAATAGTATTAACAAGTGAATTTACTATCTGTTGTGAGGATTTTCTCCCTCAGGAAGGGGAGGACTAAGCAATATCTATCACCTCTTCATAAGTCCCAATGACAAAGCAGAGTTCACCCTAGGGTACCAGTGAGGTTACTGGGCTTATTATAGGAGATTGGTAAGGGGTTATTGATAGGAGTATGGGTGACCTAGAAGCACACTGGCAAGCTTTACTGAGTATGTATAAGGACAATTTATAACCAAGTAAACTGTATATAATAGGCTATAAAGGCCTGATGCTCATTTACAGGATATTGAAAACACCCTGTTTGTTCAGTTTGTTTATTTGTTTAAAGAGGCTGTAGTGGTTTAAAGGATAATTGTCCAATAGGAAAAATGTATCCTTGAAAAAGGGCAATTATCTCTTTTTTTTCTTTTTTCTTTTAGTTTTTCGAGACAGGGTTTCTCTGCATAGCCCTGGCTCTATAGACCGGGCTGGCCTCGAACTCAGAAATCCGACTGCCTCTGCCTCCCAAGTGCTGAGACTAAAGGCGTGCACCACCACTGCCCGGCATGAGCAATCATCTCTTAAAGTTAATTTAAATCCTCAAGCAACAGGGAACATGTTGTATAACCAGATCAACGGTAAGGATCAAGGAGATACAGCTTGACCAGAATCATATGATTATCTATGTCTTGTCCTTAAAGGCAGATTTTAGGATTTTAAGTTCCAAAGAAAGATTCAAGACCATTAGCCATTTTCTTTAATATATATGAATATAATGTATGTATACTAAAATGTATACACATACTACATTTTAATATATTAAATTTTAGTTTTATTGTGAACAAAATTAATTTAGACCAAGTTAAAAAACTTTGGTCTACATGAGCTTTTATTTATAAGTCAATTTGGTACTAAGTATGTGATGTAAAAAACAAGCCATAATCACATGTTGACAGACGATATACATACAATTATAAGACATAGTTTAACAAACCAAGATTTTTGAGTATTATAGTTTGCTGGGATTCTATTTTTATAACTTTTATTGTAAAAGGGAAATTTAACGGGGGTTTTTTGTTGTTTTTTGTTTTGTTTTTTAGTAAACCATGTTGTTAGATTGGGCAGAAACATAAAGAAGTCTCAGACAATTGAGACATTAAGGAAAAAACTGAGATACCAGAACTGTTAAGGAGGTTATAGAACCTTTAGGAAGTGAATCCTTGCTAGGAAAAGTAGTCATTGGAGCAGGCTTGAGGCTCGCTAACCTGGCCCCACTTTCTGTTCTCCCTTTGCTAACCTGGCCCCACTTTCTGTTCTCCCTTTGCTAACCTGGCCCCACTTTCTGCTCTCCCTTTGCTTCCTGAGTGGAGATGAAACGTGATTAGCCTTGCTTCCTGGTTACTGGGCATCCAAGTGGTCCAGCTGCCAAACCTTCCTGGTCATGATGGATTATCCCCCTCTGGAACTGCAAACCCAAAATAAACCTGTTCTTCTCGAAGCTGCTTTTGTCTGCTTTTTCACACCGAGAGAAAAGTAGCAAATACAGTCAATGATCTTGAAAGTCTACCAGCATTTGAACAATACACAAGACTGTGGGGACTAGGCAGGACAACTCCGGGAGCAGTGAAACAAAGGAAATTAACATTTGTGTCATCAGCATCCTGTACAGGGAAGGGAACGCACCCGTCGCCTCAGAAGTAAAAGACAGATGAAGACTATAAACAAGAGAATTAGTTAGAAGGCTGTGGAAAGAGTTTGGCATCAAGACCGCTAAGCATTATGGACTCCATCTGTCCTCCAAAACTCTTCCATTCAAGCCTTAGCCTCCAGAAGCCCCAAGTGTAATGATGTGTAAAGAGATAATTTAGAGCCGGGATGTGGTGGCCCACTCCTTTAATCCCAGCACTCAGAAGGTAGAGGCAGGCAGATCTCTTAAGTTCGAGGTCAGCCTGATCTACAGAGAGAGTTCAGGACAGCCAGGGCTACATGGAGAAATCCTTTTTTGAAAAGCCTGGGGAAAGAGGGCGGAAGGAGACAATTCCGGATAAATGTGACCATAAGGGAGATCCTAATCCTGTAGGACCAGCGGCTCTGTAAGAGAGCATTTCATGTAACCTACTTTCTTCCTTCCACGCTATGAGGATACAGAGGAAAACAAGCCATCTCTATGCCTGAAAGAGAGGCCTCAGCAGACATTGACATTGCCGCCATCATAACCTTGGACTTTCAGCCTCCAGAAGTACGAACGAACCAATCTCTGATGCACAGCCTTCCAGACAACGGTGTTCTGTTGGGACCGCCCATTGCACTGTCTCGCGAGACCTCTGTTTAATCAACAGAGGAAGCAAAGCAGAGAGGCTCGGGGCTTGGGAACTACCTGCATCTCCTTCTGGTAGAGAGATTCTGTCCTGGGTGTGGAGTGCTAACACTCCTCACCACCTACAGTCACAAAATATTGACAGCTGGGCTTCTGCACACAGCCTCTTCACAGAGAACTGGAGATAGGAATTTGGAATATCTACCTGTCTGTAAAGAAAATTATTGCCCCTCCCAAAAACCAAGAGCTAGGTCCCCCGTAAAAAATGTATTTCTGAGTCATAGCCCTCCCCTCATTCTCAAATGTGTGTGGACAACCAGATCTAGGGTTTTGAGAAGCAAAAGGGGGATTTATTTCAACCCCATTTCCATAGGGGAAGAGATACGTTCTAAAGCTCTTTGGTACTTTGAAATTTTAAACGTCCCCAAGAAACTCATCATTATGAATTTTCTTTCTCCAATTTTACTTTAATTTGATGGATATCGATTAATGAACAGAAATTAAGTAAAGTATATGCAAAACTTTAGCAGAGCCTGATAATCTTTTCTTTTTTCCCCAAGTTCATCTTTAAGACTTTGCCTCATGAGGCTCACCAAGAAGTTCAGCTGTATGAATACGTTCTTCAGCTGAGTGCCAATCGTCTGTCTTAGGGTATCTATTGCTGTGATAAAACGGAAAGCAACTTGAGGAGGAAAAGGTGTGTTTCATCCTAACAACTCTCAAGGCCCCCTCCATCACTAAGAGAAGTCGGAGCAGGAGCTCAAGTCAGGAACTCTGGGCTCTGAACTTCCTCAAGGCCACCAGCACCCGTGTCCAACAGCATATGCATCGTAAGTGCACGCACATATGGTACACACTACATACATACTTACACAAAACAATGAACACAGGAGAAGAAAACACTATAATTAAGGCTTCTATTTAAAAACCTAGAGCTCAGCACCTTGCGTGGTTTGTTCTAAAATCTTATATTTCTGAACAGAACATTTGGTCTTCATTTTATATTCCTCACAATAATAGAATTAATCGCTCGGTACCCTATTTCTGGCTTGTTATTATGAAGTTAGCTATAGCTACAAGAAGCATCTTGTAGGAAGGGAACAAATAGATATTTATTTAACACCTACTATGTGACAGGAGCTTTGCACCACCTCATTTGCTCCTTGAAGCTCCCAGGGGTGGAGTAAACAAGGTCCTCAAGGAAGGCAGTTTACCCAAAATCATCAACCCTTTAAGTGGCAAAGCCAGAGCTCATAGCGCAGGACCTTGGAAGCCAAGCAGAGCTCCCTTCTACTGCAGCACGCCTGACCGAGCTACCCAGCCCTCCAAGATGCCTCAATGTCTTAGTCAGGGTTTCTATTCCTACACAAACATCATGACCAAGAAGCAAGTTGGGGAGGAAAGGGTTTATTTAGCTTACTTCCACATTGCTGTTGATCACCAGAGGAAGTCAGGACTGAAACTCAAGCAGGTCAGGAAGCAGGAGCTGATGCAGAGGCCATGGAGAGATGTTTCTTACTGGCTTGCTTCTCCTGGCTTGCTCAGTCTGCTCTCTTATAGAGCCCAAGACTTCCAGCCTAGGGATGGCACCACCCACAAGGGGCCCTCCCCCCTTGATCACTAATTGAGAAAATGCTCCACAGCTGGATCTCATGGAGGCACTTCCCCAACTGAAGCTCCCTTCTCTGTGATAACTCCAGCCTGTGTCACAAAACCAGCCAGTACATTCAGTTACACCGTCTGAAAACCCAGGGACTGGTAGTTTAGACTGTTCTCTCGACATAAACCAGGGCATTTTTTATGTAGGGTTTGGATAAAAATCACCTTATAAATCTTAACCTTCCCTCCACTATGAGTCAAACTACAAAGTGTGACTTGCTGCACTCCTAAAATTAGAATCCAAAGAAAATCACACTCTGACAATATGAAAATCTAGGCTGCTAAAAACTAGAAATTGATATCAATTTTAAAAAAGAAATCCATTCTAAAGGGATGGCATCCATCCACAACTGTAAACTCCCTAACACGGGATGTGCAGCATCCTTCATAGGAAGGTACCCGTGCAGACCCTCATAGTGTACTTCAGATAGCGCCCTCAACCGCTAGAGTGTGGGTTCTCAACCTGTGGATCGCGACCACTTTGGGATTAAAAACAACCCATTCACAGGGTTCACTGAAGACCATCAGAAAACAAACTTATTTACGTTACAATGCACAACAGTATCAAAATTACAGTTAGGAAGTAGCAACAACATTTTATGGTTGGGGGGGGGGTCATCACGACATGAGAAACTGTATTAAAAGGCCACAGCATTAGGAAGATTGAGAACCATGGCCCTAGAAAGAGCTGTCACTGTCTGGTTTCTTGTCTAGCTAGCCAATGCTAAATGGAATCTCAGGCGAGTGTTTCTCAATACATGATGCTAAATAGCAACTATCAACTAAGGGACATTGTAATGACCTAAGAGTAAATGTCGTGCAAACCCACCACACTCGGGAAGAAGCCTAGCCCTCCTAAAGGAGCTGTAGGACGTGATCCACAGTCATTTAGGGAGTCAAGTCAGTCATGAAGAAGTGTCAGAGTGTGTGCCAACTCCAAATGCCAAGCAGAAACTAAAGCAAGTGGGATCGAACTCAAATAGCACGAAAAAGTGTTTGTGCAGATTAACTTCCAGGAGGATTTATGACTATAACATCAGCTCAATCAGCTCAGCGTAAACGTTCATCTTGGTTTAAAAAGCAGAAGTAGGAGGTGAAAAACAAGGCAAGAACCAGCAACCTTCCAGATCTTTCCTTCACACTTGTGAAGCCTTAGTCACGCTGCAACCTGAACACATGGATCCCACAGATCGAGCTCACCAGACCTCTTGCTGCTAGTGCATGACACTGACCGTACCTAAAAGCTGTCATCTAACTGAGTGTCACTTAGGTATAAGCCCAGTACAGAAAGAAAGTGTGCACACAGCACACTGACCCCTCGACAGCTAATGCAACTATGTCTGGACTTGCTTTCTAAACACCTGCATTAATTAGGAGTGTGGCAATGGATGTAACAAGATAATTTGTGAAAGCTGAGGCGCTCGGGTACTTGGGGGTCCATTATATTTCAGTGCATATAACGTTTTCCATAATAAAGAGCCAGACCAAAATTAGGAGTCCATAATTTTGAACCTTTCAAAAATTAAACTCTAAAACATTAGTTTAGAATAGCTAGGATACAAATCAACATCCCAAAAGTTTTACAGAGAAATTGCAAGACCAAGAGATGGCTAGTCTTACCAAGTGACATCTTGCTATACTCGCGTTAGTCCTTTTGCTCATATGACATGCATACACTTACAAACAGACATGTACATATGTATTTGTGTTTCCTCAACACATTTGCCCCCTCTTCCTAGGTACTTCATCTTCCCCTAACAAGAAGTGCAGTCCACTTTTAAATGTAATAAAAACATAAAATTTGTGAAATTTGAAAGGTACCTCCTATATTAACATAATCCATCTTCAAATCTGATCAACTATCATAACACTATTCTCTACATCATTGCTCTTCCAGATCTAGAGTTTAACCTCAAATCCTCCACTGCCCTGGCTGTCTCCTTAGCATAGATAAAGCCACTGCAGTCTTCCCTGACATTCAAATTTACAAATGTGCCTCAGTTAGGGTTTATCTGGCATCTCCTTGTGATTAGAATCAGGTCGTCCATCTTTTGGTAAGTGGCATCCTGTTCTCCCCGCAGAGCTTCCTATTGGGACAGCAGGTTGTTGCAATTCTTTATTTAAGATAATGCATCCCAGGCTCCTCCACTATAATACTACCATTTACCCATGTTTACAACAAACAAGAAATCCGAGAGGAAATTCTTCTAAGAATTTAAGTATTCCATTTGCCTTAGGGTTTCTATTGCTGTGATGAAACACCATGGCCATTGCACCTTGGAGAGCAAAGGACTTGTTTTGCTATATCACTGTTTACCCTCAAAGGAAGTCAGCGCAGGAACTCAAACAGGGCGGGAACCTGGAGACAGGAGCGATTGATGCAGAGGCCATGGAGGGGTGCTACTTTCTGGCTTGATCTCCATGGCTTGCTCAGAATAATTTCTTTATAGAACCCAGGACCAACTCAGGGCATCCTATAGACAATGGGGTCTGGCCTTCCCCCATCAATCACTAAGAAAATACCCTACAGCCAGATCTCAGGACAGCATTTTTCTCAATTGCGGTGCCTCCTCTAAGAAGATTGTAGCTTATGTCAAGTTGACCTAAAGCTAGCAGCACACTGCTCCCCTTCAACCTTTTATACACAGGTGACTCTTGCTTGAGCTGATGATTGCTGTGGTGTTCATTAGAACACAATGTTTTCTGCAGAAGACACCACCATCAATGAATATTCCAAGTTTTCAGGTACTCTGGAATTTTCTAACTCTTTGCCTAGAGTTATAGTTGCCATCATTTGTAAATGTCTCAATCGTTACTGGGCCTGGAGATAGTTTTGCCCAATAATGAATTTATTTGCACTCAGGCAACTTTCGTTAGAGTCTACACGTTCTACTAGAACATGTCAAGCACCCATCTGGCAGTAAAACTCCAACTTTACCTGCTAGGGTCTTGCATTTGCCTCCTCCTGCCCTGGCTCACTCACTTCCCTCCACACTGAGAGGAGTAGACATTGCAGATGGAGTTGAAAAGATGAGGATAAAAGTAGCTGCAGGCTGCTGGGAGAAAGGGGTGGGAGGAATGGCTACTGGTAGAGATAGACTGCAGGTTAGCAGTAATTAGCTTCTGAATGGACCAGGCAAAGATGACTCATGATCATTAATGCAAGAGACCAGGAACAGCCCAAGCAATCCAGAGGAATTCCTTAAGATACAAAAATACTTATCTGCAATATCTCTAGAGGTCCAGCAGCTCAAAAATTGCCCAAGACTTTAGGGGCATGCTTCAGTTAGCTATATCCAACCATTCAAAACATGCCTGCTATCCTGGAGAATTTACTCTTTTTAAAATAATATTCTATTTACTCTTGGAAATTTTCATACTTTTATACAATGTGTCTTGAGTGCTTTTCTTTCTTTTTTAAAGATTTTTTTTTAAATTATATACATCTGTATACCTATGAGGGGGTATTTTCAGAGACCAGACAAGGGCGTTGGACATCCCGCAGCTGGAGTTACAGGTGACTGTGAGCCACCCAGCATGTAGGCTGGGAGCTGAACTTGTATCCTTGAGAAGAGCAGAATACACTCTTAACTGAAGTGCCATCTCTCCAGCCCCTTGAGAAAATGTATGCTTAGAGGCAGATTATGGACACCCGCCATGTGCATACATGAGCATGCACATATACAAATGCACCTTCAAATACCATGCAACGGGGATTCAAAAATGAAGACCCTTGACAAAAAGTATTAATGACGTAACAAATGCCACATAGGAAAGACAAATAGAAACCACCTCACCTTTGGAACACAAAGTTACCCATTACATCAAACACAGCTCAAAATACCTCTGAACAGCGCCATTTACAATGCAAACTTTTAGGTGCTTAACCATCTCCTAATAGCTTACTGGAAACCAACTGAGGCTCCAACCTCTCTAGAAGCTGCCCTTCAATCTATCTATGACTTTGTGTCTGGACACAGGGCAGACTCTCCGGGTCACATTCTTTCTGTGTGTGAAGACTGTTTTCCAGACAAATATATACTTTTTAAACATCTCTGTGTCCTACATATACTCACAAGCTCTAGTCGCAGAGAAGGTCCTTCAGGACCCCTTCCAAGAATGATTAGAGTACAACAATCTGCCCTTTGCCTGGCTTTACAGCTGGGTTTTCCCTCAAGAAGAAACGTAAGGAGGCGAGAAACAAAAGCAATCAGCTAACACCAAGGCAGGTTGTGACCAGGTTTGATGAATCCCAGTAAGGCCATCTACTCACGGCATGACTTTGTTCCGCCCTGCCTCTCACCTGTCATCCCCTTACCTGAAGAGCTGAAGATAGAAATTCTATATCACCGGAACTTGTTAATTACTATTTACACAAATAAGGCCAAGAGCAATTATTTCTTTGTTAATAAAAATCTAAATGTATCACTTCTTCCCCTAGACCCATATCTAATGAGTACACTTTTGTCCATATAAGCAGAACTGAGAACAAAATGAGTTGTCTCTAATAATTTCGTGCCACTGCCCCCCTGATCTACACTGTTGAAAGCAGGAAGGGTCCAAACAAAATGACGGTGAATGGGAAATGAGCGAGCAACTACACACATGCCCATTTCTCTTGTGTGCCCACCACTTATGAGATACCCATCACTTTACCAGGTATGGAAGTCTTGCCATTTGTGTGTATACACATATCTACATATACATATACTTTTTTTGAGGCAGGGTTTGTAACTTGACATTCTCCTGCCTCAGCTCCTCAAGTCCTGGGATTACTGACTTGTGCCCTCACATCCAACAGCCACAGTTTTAAGGTTGGGAACAAGGTCACAATCCCACTACTGAGGGGCTTGGATGATATAAACGTCACAGCTTTTAGCTCAGAAAAAGTGCATCCTCGGTACTGTATGCAAGCTGTGTTCTTGCCTGGATAATGATTCGTTTGAAAGAAAAATAATGAAATGTTGACCCTCACCCTCCATCTTTGTCCTCTCTCGTCTCTCAAAATTGCCTTATAACTGGCGTCTCTAATCACATGGTACATTCAGTGAGTGAAGTCCCTACTGTGTGCCTTGACTATTGCTAAGGACTTTAGATGCTAAGTCTAAGACAAGTGTGACTTATTCTACTCTGAACTCCTTTTGGGCTTCCACTAACAACAGGTCGAGCTACAGCTACATGCAATCAGTTTTCTTAGCAGTAGTCCTAATTTCCAAAAACAGCAGCAAAGACTCCAAGATACCAACAGCAGGCCAGCCGGAAGCCAACTCTTCCAGTATTTCGGTCTCAGCCTTCCTCTGCACGCCCCTTTCATTCACTATCCATGACAGCCAGGTAAGGTCTGTGGCTTCAGAGCCCCAAAACAGAGCCCAGTGGGGCCACCCACCAGGAGGAGGGCGTGCCAATCTGACCCAGAACTCCAGGAAAACCTTGAACTCACAGCGCCCCAATACTAGGCTCCCTAAAAACTGGCTGTGGGCCTGGAGGCAGTCCCTGAAGGGCTGCGAGGCCCAGCCCGGCTGCCTCCAAGCATCAAGTGTCCCCTACAGTCAGGTGCCGCATCCCTCCAGAGATGTCCTCGGATCCCCGCCCTCTCCAGTCCTGTCAGCCATAGCAGGTGATGGGCATGGTGATAAGGGCCGGCTCCGGAGATGGGGTACCCGGTCGCTGCCCCCGCGAGTTGGGCACAAAGGCAGGCACGCGCGGGAGGAGAACTTGCCACCCCGGATGCCTTGCCCCCGCCCCCGGGGAACCCCGCACTTACTGTCAGTCGCCATGGTCGCGTCGGGGGGTTGCAGGGCGGCCGCCCGCGGCTGGGGTACCCACGCCGCGCCCGGCCGCGCGCGTTCTCGGCAGGCCCTGCGCGCTCGAGGGCCGCGACGCGCACAGACGTCCCCGCCGCGCGCCCCCGCCGCGCCGCCCCGCGCCCCGTGGTGGCTGCCAGCTGGGTCGCCCCCGCCAGCGTCCCCACACCCCAGCCGAGCCTGATCAGTCCGCCGCCACCAAACCTGCCCTGCCCAGCCCTCAGCATCATCTTTCCCTAAGACAAAGCAGCTAGCAACCTGGAACTGCTCCTCTCCAGGTTTCTCGCCCGCTGAACAAACACTTGGTATCCTGTCTCGCTTTTTTCAGTTCACCCAGGCCTGGTGTTTCTTTCCAGCAATGTCGACCCTGAGCCCCAGCTGAAAGGAACAAAGCGGGGAGCAGGTGGGGGAGAGAGAAGCAAGGATCACACAGGTGCCTCCAGTGTGTGAGGACTCGCTAGGAGCTCCTCTCATCCTCTTGTATTGTCTCCAAGGTGAAGGTGAACCTTGTGTGTAGTAGGCTATCAGATCTCTATGAAGTGAGTTAATGGAGAACTCTCTCTGGAAACCTGCGTGAATTAATGAGTTTAGTGAATAAATGGCCAATTAACTAATTAGATGTGGGCAGGGTGGGCGACTAGACTAACGAGTGGATAATTGTGAGCCAGACCACCAGCTGCTCAGATGACTCGCATTAAAAGACCAGCTTCATGAGAAAGTCACTCAGTATTGCCTCGAGGGCCATCGTGGTTAAAAGGACTTTCAAGTGAGTCCACCTGTGGGCGTTTGTTCACAGTACATCTTGTTGAACGCTAGAAACCAATTACTGGAAGATCCTTGCTATATTTAGGGACCAGTAGCAAATGAGAAACCACCACCACATGGGCAAGCATCAACTGGCGCAAACTCAAAACCTAAGCACAGGAAGCCATTGGGGGTTTTTTGTTGTTTTGTGGTTTTGTTTTGTTTTTTGGTGTTGTTTTTCGTTGTTGTTTGGTTTTATAGGCACGATGCCTTTGGTCTGGTTGAGGCCGCTCATTCAACCCAAACAGTAAGGATGCATCATCCCAGACATGGGTGGACACCAACAGGATTCAGGTGTAAGGCCGAGTCAGAAACAGCTGCCATTTGATCAGGTGGGCAAAGGAAGGTGCCGGAGAACCACAAAGGAGTCCTCTGTGACCAGTCCACAGGATGTAGGTGAAGGTGAGCCACATCTACATTCTACTGGCTGGGACTTTCATTTTAATCTGTGTATAGCATATGTGATTCTCAAGCACACTTAATGTTAAGAAGCACAGACACCAGGTTCATGTTTTAGTTATAACAACCCTCTGTGGTAGGTCCCCCAATAAACAAACAAAACAAAACTCTGAAAGACGCTGAGTGGGGAAAAGGGAAATGAGAAGAGCATTAAAAACGTCTCAAGAACTGTGACCCTATCTGAAGCCCTACAACCTTAAAGTTAAGCTATTTTGTTTGGCAAGGTGGAGGGGTGGGTTTGGCTCCAAGGGGCAGAACGTTTGTGAAGCTCTTGACTCACTAATCAAAGTGCTTTTCTAAATTATAAGAGGAATAATGATGACCCAAAGCCTGGGTTTCACAAGCGACTTGTGGGCAGTAGAGCCAAACGTCAGCCAGAAAGCTCTGAGAAATTAGTGGACTTCAAAGATGGGACACGTCTCAGAAGGCTTGGCACTAAAAACGAAGAGAGTATCAGGAGGGCAGAGTTGATATGAGGTTTATTGTCGTGAGATAAATGATTGTTCTACAAGATAGATAATCCATCCACATATCCAAGTATGTTGAAAAAATATTTTTTCTGCATAATCAAATTTAGCTTCAGACACAAGTGGCCATTACACGTATTGTTGGGAATCTTGATTTCATGGAGTCAATTCCATGAATCCAGGTTTGTCCAAGATACTTCCTTCCCCACTGAAAGGTTACAAGCAAGTTTGGGGGTAAGCACAAGGGAGTGTATTGAAAGGTGTCTTTGACCACATTCATAGCTATCTTTAGCAGCATGAGACCTGTGGCTGTGTGTTAGACACTACTACAGACAAAAGAGTTATACTGTGTGAAGGATAGATGTCTGTAGTAGTATCTACCACACAGCCACAGGTCGCATGCCACTAGAGATAGCTATGAATGTGGTCAAAGACAAAATTATAAACTGACTTAAAAGTATGAGATTGTGTGTGTATGTGTGTGTGTGTGTGTGTGTGATAATTTTTTTTTTTTTTTTGGTTTTTTTGAGACAGGGTTTCTCTGTGTATCCCTGGCTGTCCTGGAACTCACTCTGTAGACCAGGCTGGCTTCGAACTCAGAAATCTGCCTGCCTCTGCCTCCCAAGTGCTGAGATTAAAGGCCTGTGCCACCACCGCCCGGCATGTGTGTGATATTTTTAATCTTGAATTTACAGTTCTCTAAAGTACAGAGCATGAACTTTATAGATAATAGCATCAGGTGTCAAATGTTGGGCACCCCTGGTACACTATGAAGACCTCACTCACGGGTGGCCACCAGTTACCAGTTCATGCATGTGACAGCCACTGCTTCCTGCCCTGTCACCCACCTCACAAGTCTCTTTCTCTTTTCCATTGCCCTTGAAGGGGAACACACAGCTATTTGCCCATGCCCTTCTGAACACACAGGAAAGTCTATAGAGCGCCAAGGCTATTCTCACAGACCAGACAACCATTCCTTTTTTGAAAAACCATTTTTACTACATTTCATTACTAGAGTGGGAACATGCCACAGCATGTATGTAGAAGTCAGAGGACAATGTGTGGAGTCAGTTCTCCCTTTAACCACGTTGGTCCCAGGGATCAAACTCCAATTGTCCTGCTTCAGTACAGGTGTCTTTACATGCTCAGTCATTTCCTGGCCTGTAACAGTGTTTCTAATTCCTCTACCACGTGGTGAAGGGACCTCTACAGAGTGGGTCAACAAACAAAACGTGTCATGTGACATGTGATGAGTCTCTCACAGCCTACCTGGACATTCACCACTTCTTGTTTGTGCCACTCCATTAGGAAGTGTGCCTTGTTGTAGTAAGTATGTCACTGTGGGAGTAGTGAGACCCCCCTCCTAGCCACCAGTCTTATCCTAGCGGCCTTCAGATGAAGATACAGAACTCTCAGCTCCTCCTGCACCATGCCTGCCTGGACACTGCCATGTTCCCACCTTGATGATAATGGACTGAAACTCTGAAACCTGTAAGCCAGCCCCAATTAAATGTTGTCCTTATAAGAGTTGCCTCAGTCATGGTGTTGTTCACAGCTATGCAAACAGTGATGAAGGCCATTCTTCAAGGGACCAGGAAGTCTCTCTCCTAAGAGACTAGAAAGCAGAACCTTTAACACCCCGCATTCTTGAAAATCTGTGTCTTGTAGCTGACCTCAGCTTCTGAAATTAAAAGCCAAGACTTGGGCTCTTTTGTCTCTTTACAGAACTTAAGACTAGGGGCTGGAGAGATTGCTCAGCCGTTAAGAGAGCTTGTTGATCTTTCAAAGGACCCAAGTTCAGTTCCTAGCGCCCACATGGTGACTCACAACTATCTGCTCTAAGGGATCTGATACATTTTGATGCACATACAAATATACAAGAAAACAGTCCGTCATACATAGATAAAATAAAATAAATATTTTTTAAAAACCTTAACACTATAAATTTCAGTGCCTAGTAGAGGTGGGAGACTTACCTGGTAAGTAAAATTACACAAGAATGAAAACCATGGTCAGTGCTGAGCTCAGATTGTAGTGCCCTTACCAAGGGAGGAGGAGTGACTAAGAGGGAAGATCCAAATTACAGAAAGGCAAAGAAGGGCGTGGCAAGCATTCAAGAACTCTCACCAGACAGGAACCAGAGGGGAGGGGAGGGGGAGGGGAGGGGAGGAGGGAGGGGAGGAGGGAGGGGAGAGAAGGGGAGGGAGGGAATATGAGAATATGACCAGGGAGCAAAGTAAAGAGGAATCTAATTAGAGGGCAGGGCAAGACATGGCCCCAAGGATACGCCCTCTATGACCTACTTCCTACAATGAGGCCCCAACATCCCACTTCTCCAAGCCTCCAAATGCCGTCATTTATGAATCCAGGAAGTGATGAATGCGCTCATTAAGTCGGAGCTCTCATGCCATAATCATCCCTAGAAATGCCTCTATAGATATATCCAGAAGTGCTCGGACACACACTCGCGCACTCACACACAGGAGCCCCCTCGGGCATTTCTTAATCCAATCATGCTGAACAAACAAACCACGAGGTCTAAGACTGAGAACTCAAGAGATCGAGAACGATTGATTGTAAGCTGTCTTTGAGGATGCGAGGAGACAGAATGAAAATGATAAATAGACGAAGGGTATTTCTAGCCAGTAGTGAGGGCTCTCCTAACATTAAAGCCAAGGAGCAGGGACGGCAAAAGAGCTGTTTAGGAGTCCGTCATAGCCGCACACAGCTCCTCATTCTCACTGTCCCTGAAGTAGCCAACCACTGAATTCAGGAAGTCAGGGGTGGCAAGAGGGATCATGGTAAATGAGCAGGGGCAGAGAGAGACCTTGAGGATGGTAAGTAGGAGGACAGATTGCAGGGAAGCAGATAGGGAGAGAAGTTTAGGACAAAGGAAGGGTAGGAGTAAGCGTTTGTATTTATAATCTTCTTGCTGCCTGGCATGGTGCACACACTCTGACTGCACAGGCAAGAGGCTCCCTGTAAGTTTCAGGACAGCCTAGTGTACATTTCGAGTTCCAAGCCAGCAAGACCTACACAGGGAGAGAGTGCCTATAAATGAATATTCCTGCTAAGGTAATTTGGTTAAGGCGGGGTTCTGAGTTAGGGTTCAGTTGTCACCACACACATTGCTTCTGTTCAGTTCAACCAAGCCAGACGGGTTCTCTGTCCTATGGAATCTCCAGCGCTTGACCTATGTCCACTTCCTGCTGACTTTGTCAATACTCTGGCTATGAATAAGAAATGAAACCAAATGAAGGGCGGAGGGCTGTGGTTACTTTGGAGTGAATATGTTACAGTTTTTGGTGGTTGAAAGAGCTATCTCATATCTGTTACAGTCTGTGAAAATAAAGTTATTATAAATACGATTTTGCGTGTGTGTGTGTATGTGTGGCACCTGTTAGCTACTAGCAGTCTGGCACAGGAAGAGAACAAAGTTTGGTTATGTCTTTTGTAAGACTTCACTTTTGGGAGCTGGTGAGTTGGCTCAATGGTTTAACAGTACTGGCTGCTTCTCTAAACGACTAGGGTTCAATTCTTAGCACCCACATGGCAGCTAACAACCGTCTGCAATTCCAGTTCCAGAGAATCCTATGCCCTCTTCTGGTCTCTATGGGCACTGCATACATGAGATCCATGGGCATACACTCAGGCTAAAAACCCCACACATGTAAAATAAAATTTAAAAATTAAAGAATTTACTTTTAACTTTTGTGTCTTCCTCTCTTTGCAATGGTGTCTAAGTCACCAGATGCAAATATTTCATAACATGCAATTAGGACAGATTGTGCCATATGGATTTTTAAAAATACAGCCATTAGGTAATAATACCAGTAGGTTCTGGTTTAACCCTTGCTAATGGATAGGGGCTGATGGGGTTGAATTCTCATCTAAGTGAAAGGGCCTGGTACAGTTCCCTAAAACTGAGAAACCTCAGGGTCATGGTTGTCTGTCTTCTGATCTAGGATGTCTCTTAGCTGCCAAACCTGTATAGGGAAAACATATTTTAAGGGATGCATGAGTATAGATGAGGCAAGGAGAAGGTAGGGTCTTGTAAAGAAATGTGTGGACTCTTCCCCCTTTTCTGCTGGCAGGCCTACAAGTGACTAGAAGCTTGTCTCCTGCTAGAAGTCCTGCCTCCACAGACTATAGAGACTTCTGATTGGCTTGGCTGCTCACAGACTCGTGGGAGGGATTTGTCCTTTCTATTTGAGCCCTTGTGCCTAGGGAACGCTCTCTCTTTCCATTAAGGGATTTCTGGCTGTAAAGTAACTCTTGCCTGGCCTAATGTTTTCACCTGTGCTTGGGATCAGGTATTGATATGAGGTATTGAGATTAGATATCAGTAGTTAATATTATAGATATTATTATGGCTAGCAATATAATTTACTTCTTTAATCAGAAGACCCACAGTTATTTATGGAGCCACGGGCGGCAACAGAAATGTGGCAGAAATAGGCCAGAATGGTGGTCCTACTGTTCACAATTCTGTATGTATAAATTCTGCATTTGCTTTCCATGTCTCTCTCTCTCTCTCCTCTCTCTCTCTCTCTCTCTCTCTCTCTCTCTCTCTCTCTCTCTCATCTATCTATCTATCAATAGATAGATATCTATCTATCAATAGATGATAGATAAATGAATGATAGATAGATAGATAGATAGATAGATAGATAGATAGATAGATAAAGATATGTAGATATGTAGATATATAGATCTGAAACAGAGTTTCTTTGTGTAGCTCTGTCTGTCCTGGAATTCACTCTATAGACCAGGCTGGCCTAGAATCCACAGAGATCTACCTGCCTCTGCCTCCCGAGTGCTGGGATTAAAGGCATGAGCCACTACCACCTTGCACATCCTGCGTCTTAATTAAGAAAAGCCTCTTTCTTTGAAACTGCTTTCTAGCAATCATTCAAGAAATAGTCCAAAAATATATAATCAATTCATTTTTAAAAAATACATAGTTAAGGGTTGAGGTTTGTATGTAACCCTGGCATGCAGAATATTTAGCTAGCTGTACAAAACCCTGGGTTTTGAGCCCAGCATTCAAAACAAACCTTCACAGTTACGGAGATAATCCTTCAAAATCTCAATGATGAGACTTACCCAGAGGTGGAGGGGCAGTCATTAGGCACCCTTAGAAGAACCACTCACACAGAAGCCAAGGACTCCATTCTCATGAGTCTGTTTTTCCAAATGCAATTCCAGATCAGTTTTCCCCCAAGGATGCACCTCTGACCACCTGGTCCTGAGTTATCTCAGAAGCTTCTTACAAATGAAAACTCCTAGACCCCAAACATCTCAACCATACTGGCCTGGAAGCCAAAAGTAGAGCTCTATAATCTGCCTATTAAACACATTCCTTCCTGTTTCTATTAGATCCTAAAGCTGAAGGCTCTCTAACCCAGGCGACAGTGGCTGGTCACAGGGACACAAACTGCCTGAAGACTTGGAATTCCATAGCTAGGAGTTTCTGCTTTGGTCTTCTCTACAATGAAGGACACTAACTTCTGAGGATTCGGGCACCTGGAAACAAGTTCTGTGCTAACGAACCTTCTCAGTAAATGGCTCTTACGTCTAATTTTAAAATTCCAGTTACAAAACAGAGTCCAGGGCTGAGGGATGGGTGGCTAGCTCAGCCATTAAAGCACTTGCCACTCTGGCAAGAGGACCAGAATTGGGATCCAAAGCCAATGGAAATCCTGAGTAGACATGAGGATGACATCCAGCCTGTAATTCCTGCCCCAGAAGGCAGGGACGAGAGATCCCCAGAGACTAGCTAAGGAGGCCAGCCTAGAGACCCCGCCTCAGGAAATAAGGTGAAACTGTGAGGAAGACTCACGATCTCAACTGTGGGCTTCCACACAAACACACATGTGCATACCTCTACCAATACACATGTGAATATGCATGTACAACATACGCACGCACGTGAAAAAGAAGGGAGAGTCCATTTTGTTGTTTTCATTCTCCGGGAAGATGAAGAACCGCTCACAGTTTTGCAATAACTAAGTTTTCATATTTGGGCAGAGGATATGGGGGTCTAGCATGCGTAAGACCCTGGGAAATAAGAAAAGGCCTCATCTAATAGTTGTCTTAGTTTACCTCCGTCCACCTGGGCTGCTCAAATGGCAAACCATAAACAATGTGGATCTCCCACTAATCTGAACATTCAGTAAGTGGAAGATGAGTACAAAAGGCTTATGGCGGAAAGGATGAGGAGGCTCTCTGGGCCTCTTCTGCAGGGCCCTTTCACAAAGAGTCCTCCTTCTCTCATGACTCTGTCATTATGCAGAGGTCCCCACCTCTGAATAGCACTGCTGCATCAGGGGGTGGACAGAGTTGCTTTCTTTTCTTCAACTGAGATAACACCCATATTCTCCATCAAAGTACTTGTCTATTTTAGCTAAAATAATAAGATACAACTTTTAAAAGCTGGGTCTTGTTTAAGAAATAATGCACAAATATGAGGCATGCACTTTTTTTTTTTTTCCCTGCTTGGCCCAAGAGAGCTAACTAATGGGAAGCATGAGTTGCAGAGCACCAATTTGCAATATTAACATATTTCAAACTAGAAGAAAATGTGTGCTCTGTGAATCCAGCCCTGTACTTCATTGTTCTTAGTGCCGGCCTCTACTTCTTTAGATTCCTCCCTTCACCGTTGGCCCTTATGTCACCCCCTAACCCTCTCAATGGCCATTTCTTCCTCTACTTCAGTATAGTGAAAATGAACCTGGCTGGGTGTGACATCCCACTCAGCCCTCAAACAGTTAGTTAGACCTGCCCTCTTAATTGCAGAATTCCAACGGCGGGGCAACTTTCCGCTATCACTCAGGGCTGTTCACTGCTCCCTCTTTGGAATTGCTTTGCTTTGGCTCTGTACCATTGATTTTTCTAAACTCCCTTCCAAACCTACTGATCAACAGGTATCCTCCAATCTCTGTAGTGGCCCTTACATAAAAACCCAGCCTGCCCACTGCCTTGTGATCATCTTCTGGTCTCAAAATGAAACCAAGTTTTGGCAAACTTTGGGCGACATTCTCTGTGATTTTGACTTCCGTGGTTTGTTGCAAGCCCGGCAGATCTGGGACTTCCCCTGTGGCTCTAGTGTACAGAAAAGGAACTTTATTTCTTGTCTAAGCCCAGGTACACACTTAGCAAAGCCAGTAATGGTCTGAGACCAGGGCTTTTGGGGAGCTGAGGGTTCAGATTCTGGGAACCCGGTTTTTCTCCTTCTTTAAAGAGCTGTGGTTATCAGTCCTGAGACTAAGCACTTGTTCTGTGACACATTTGAGATACCCTGTGCTTCCTTTGTATAACATGGAATAACTTCCTGCTGACATTGTTCCATTCAATGATAGCTTTCTGCTGACTCTGTCCTATACCCCAACCCAGTATATAAGGTGCTGCATGCAACTTGTTTGGCATTTGACATAGCTTATGCAAGATCCCTTGACCACAGCATCCCAATATTCTCTCTCTCTCTCATCCACTGGTCCCTCTCAGGAACCTGTCACTGAAGAATGGCCTGCTGGCCCAGGTCACTGTACTGAAGTACAGGTGGTGCAGTCAAACTTGCAGATTCCAGTTCTGGCCTCAACTCCCCAGTAGCATGGTCCCAGGCATGTCACATAATGCCCCTGTGCTTTTCCCTTTTCTGATAAACTACTACCTACCATGGATTCCAGGACTAGCAGTGTGACGGATCAGATTAAATAAATATATAAAACATGTATTTGTTTAATTTATGTATGAGTGTCTAACTTGTGTACCATGTGCATGAATGCCAGAAGGTACTGGATCCCCAGGGCTACGGTTGGGTGCTAAACCAGAGCCTGAGTCCTCCACAAGAACAGTCAGTGTTCTTAACTTCTGAGCCAGCTCTCCAGCCCCAGACCAGAAACGTTTAAAGTTCTCTCTTTATATGATATTTTCAATGAATTAATAAAGACTAGTTTAAAGGAAAAGAAGTTCAAAAAATAACAAAAGGCTTTCTTGCACCTCTGAGGATAAAGTACTGTAAAAATAACTGATAATGGTGTATCCCGTGCTCACCAAAAAGTGGGAGGAAAAGAAAACACTGAATGGAAACCAGAACAGACAGTAAGCACACAAAGCAGAGACCAAGGAAGAGTGGATCTGAGAACTGCTGAGAGAGCCAATCAGAAGGGGGGGAGGGGAGGGAAGAGGAGGAGAGGGAGGAAGAGAGGAGAGATCAGAGGACAGCAGAGGAGAGAAGAGAGGGGAGGGGAGGGGAGGCAGGAGGGAGGGGAGGGGAGGGGAGGCAGGAGGGAGGGGAGGGGAAGGGGAGAGGAAGAAAGAAAGGAGAGAGCAGAGGAGAGCAAAGGAGAGGAGAGGGGAGGGGAGGAAGAAGGGAGAGGAGAGGGGAGGGGAGGGAAGGGGAAAGGGAGAGACAGAGACAGACACAGACAGACAGAGGAGACTAGACTGACTGACTTTTGAGGTGCCAAAACAATAGTATTTCTGATGTACAGTAAACACAGACATCAAGTCTTTCTAATGGGAAGCATTAAATAAGGCCTCATTCAGGTCAAAAAAAAATTGATCTCCCATTAGAATTCTCCAGTGAGAAAACCAACCACCAGAGATGATTACAGACCAACATGGCTGACTTGCTGAATTTCAGTTATTGCAATGATCAGACAGGGGATGTAAAATACCTCTGCTTGAATCTTTTAATGAAATATAGGAAAATGATCAAAGAACACTATGAAAAATACCTCATTATTAAAGCTCTCAAAAATAAAAGGAAATAAAAACAAAATGTCAAATATAAATTTAAAATTTATTTTTATTTTATATTATTTTAATATTACTTTATATTAAATTTTATATTAAAATATAAAAATATGTAATATAAATTAAAAACTGAGTGGCTAGAACTATGACCCTGTTGGACCCGACCCCTCCCTCTGATGCCACAAGTTCTGGGCTTCACAAGGTCTTACAGGAAGCTCACACCTACCCTGTCTCATTTTCTGTGGTCGTCCAGAATTCTCTACTTGTTTTATTAATGTTAATATCGGGAAAAAGAATAAATCCACCAAAGAATAAAACAAAATGAAATTCTGTAATACAGCCCCAAGGAGACAGTCTACACTTTCATTTCCTCTCAGAAGCAATTAAATCCTAATTACACAGACCCAGAGACATTACAGAGACATTTGTTCTAGTGCTGTAGACTCCAGTCATGGGAATAAATCATATTTGTAAATCTAAGAAAATACATGGAAAGGATAATAGAGTTATTCACTGATAGCACATACATATAGATAACTTCACTGGTAATAAAATGTTTTGTTACACACCAAAGACAAATTAAATCCTATGATTGGTTTCTATCAAATTGCAAACAAGATGATTTCCTAGATACATGGTATTTTTTTTAAGACAGGGAATTTCACCATTTAATACAATACACAAATTATCTTCTTGCACTGTTAGTGGAAGGAAATGGTTGAAGTTTACAGAGACAATTGGTTCAGTTAACTATGTCTGATTGTGTATACTTACCAAAGGAAGCAAGACGCCAACTGCACTGCAGCAAACTAAGATAAAGCGGCCATCTAAAACCTTGAACAAAGAGGTTAGCAACTTCTGAAGCTTTAGTAAAATTCACATCACTTCAAATTACATTTACCATAAACAATTCGTGGTCAATGCTTCTTTGGGGCATTGCCTTCTCTCAAAGGCGGAAGCTAAAATGGTACACTAATTATCCGGTAACAAGGCTTTCCCAGTTTGCTTTCTACCACTGTGATAATGATTATGACCAAAAGCAACCTGGAAGAAAGGGTTTATGTCACCTTACAACTTCGCCTTCTTTCTCTGGCATCAGCACAGTTGGAAATCCCTGAAAAGAGCCACTAGCAACAGCACCCCAAACCTGAGTATAAATTCCCCTCATCTCTCTGGCAACACACAGTAAGTGATTCTAGGGCTAATAAGTGGCTGATGTCACAAAGCACCAAGCAGAGTTTTCAGCAGCTTCAGACTCATGGAGCTCCTGAGATCAAAGTTCAAATCCTACAAAGATATATTCATGTGACAAATACTTTGTGTTCCAGTAAAAGTGTCATACTTCAAAATCAACTTTAAAAAGTGACAACAGGGTATAGTGGCACACACCTTGAATCCCAGAGCTAGACACAGGTGGATCTCTGTCTCAGGCTAGCCTGGTCTACATAACAAGTTCCAGGACAGCATTTTTGTAGATGGATGGATGGATGGATGGATGGATGGATGGATGGATAGATGGAGCCTGTCTCAACTCCACCCCAACAACTACACAGAGACAAATGGTATAGAGGAGGTGACCACGGAGTCATTTCAGTGAAGACAGGAACCCACGAAAAGGATCGAGGAGAAATCAGAACTAAAAATTGGTGCTTCTAAATTAAAAGTCATTGGAGAAAATCAAAAGCAGATCGAATACAAGAGAAGGAAAGATCATGAACTTGAAATCAAAAGACACTCTGAGGCAGTGGAAGAAGTATTATTAGAGAAAACAAAATACGACCCATGAGACAGTACAAAGTAATTAGCAGACATAACTGAAGTCCCAGAGAGAGATGCAAGTGAGGACAATGCGAAATGCATCATGGGTTAGAAAAACCAGCCACCCCAGACAAGCATCAAATTACTAAATAACAACAAAGACCACAGGCAGCAGGGGAGGGACTGGAGGGATTACAGAGCATGTGCTTAGTGTATGCAAGGCCATGGTTCCCATCGTCCGTCAAATAGACAGACAACAGACAGACTGACAGACAGACAAAAATATAACACAAAGAAAAAAGATTACAGTACAGAAGGGACTGGAGGGACAAATTCTAATTTCCTACTGGAGACAAAGCAGGCTGACGATGATGGGATGAAGTCTTGCAAGTGTTGACAGAAAGGGGGGAAAAGCTGCCTAACTAGAATTCTAAATCTTGCAAGAAATGAAGATATTTTTCAGACAAAATATGAAAGAACTGGTCTGCAACAGTGCTGAGCTTCAAGAAATCAATACTAATTTCTTCAGAGTGAAAATGAACTGTTCGAGATCTATTCCCGATGGCTTTCACAAAGGAATAAAGAGCAGTGGATAAGGTTTATATGACTAAACAGGGTTAGGCTGGGTGGCAGTCTATAGTCCCACTTACTTGGGAAAATGAGACAGTAGGATAGATGGTTCAAGACCTGCCTGGCTACACAGTAAATCCCAAGTCCAGCATGGGCAATTTGCCAACTATAAGAAAGGACTGGGTATAAAATTCACTGGTGATGCCTTTGCCAGCCTAATAATGTGTTATAGTATATGCAGCCCAAATTATTACAGATGGCATAAACTATTAAATGCCAGAGCAAACCCAGCCTGCCTTAGACCTGAGGTCCTTCACCACTGTGCACTGTGGCTTATCTGTGAAGGGAATGGCTTTGCCCCTGGCTTGATTATATCCTGAAGGTGCAAGGCTGACACTGCATTTTGTCAAACTACAACTGCACTGAGAACCCGTGAGCCTGCAAAGGCCTTTCACCTTCTCTGAGGAGAGCTGCCACAGATGGTCCTTCTCTGTCATCTCTCATGCCCTCTGGTACATGGGTCACAACTGATTGGGATCTCTACCCTAAGTTATGAGCATCATTCCATGTAAAGAAGGCCTATTTCCCAAGTCCTTGAGGAAGCTGTCTTTGACGGGTGCCTTACTCATTTATCCATAATCTTTCAGTAAGCTTCCAGCATTTACGATAGTGGGAGTATGCTTTTGTTTCTTGCAACTGAAAGGAGCCTGCTTGAACGTCTCTTAAAAATTCAGACCTATAATACACAGCACAGAAGAATGAATAATTCAGACATTTAAAAATATCACATAAAAGGGATTATACAACCTCAAGTCTGGGCTTTGACATTTACATTAACACAGAGAATAAGAAAAATGTGCAATGAAAATTACTACATAGTCGCTCAAAAGATAAATGAAAATGTGAATAGTTTAACACCCACGGAGTTCTTTCCAAGCCATTTAAGAAGTAAGCCTTCTCCAAACTGTAATTTAATTCAAGAATGAAGGGTAAGGAAGGCATTAGTAACTACAGCTATTTTCCAAAGCTAACCTGAGAAAAATAAAAGTAACTTTCAGTGCAAAAAGTTTGTTTTTAAGGTATTTTCTCAAGAGATAGGTAGATATATAAGTTGACATAAATAGACAGAGGTACCAGTCTTTCACTATACCCAAGATAGGTTGCAAAGACGGTATTCATTATACCTAATTAAAATTGACACAGGGGAATGAGGGTTCCCTTCAGCTGTCAAGTAAACCACAAGGTTAGCCTGATCAACTCAGCAATCTGGTTAAACAAACTTTCCGTTACTATGACAATATTGTCGCAAATATTGCATTTGCTACTCACCATCTCTGTCTGTGAAGTGCTACCTTTTCTTTTCTAAGCCCTTTGTGAAAAATAGGTTACAAGTCAGGTGCACGGTGTCTCAGCTGTGCGATGCTCATCCACTCAGCTGTGCGATGCTCATCCACGCAGCTGTGCGATGCTCATCCACGCAGCTGTGCGATGCTCATCCACTCAGCTGTGCGATGCTCATCCACTCAGCTGTGCGATGCTCATCCACGCAGCTGTGCGATGCTCATCCACTCAGCTGTGCGTTACTAATCCAAGCTCTGGCGGTGTATCCCAGCAGCTCGGCCCATGCTCACACTGTGATGTCCGACCCATTATCGGACAGAGCTGAAGTCAGACACAGGAAAACAACTGCTCTTAGTAGCAAACAGGATAACAAAGTCAAGTTTTATCCAAGTCAGCATCAGTATTTTGGTCTTAACATATTACATACCTAAGATATACATTCTCAATCATATCAGATTTGGAAATTACCTCTTCAACCCAGGCTTTGAGCCTTAATAATTAACTATACGTCAGGCTGAATTAGCCACCTACCACAGAGGCTGTGTGCTGGCAGCATTCAGGCACAGCTGAAGCAATCTCCGTTTAAAGTCCTGGGGTGAGAAATTAAAACAGCAGCACATGCACGACTACAGACATCTTCTCTGTGATTTACAAAAGTTCTGTGTCAAAGACACATTTCAGAATCTACATGACTACTCCTACAGGTCTATTAGACAGTCTATAAGCATTAAACAACGTATTAACTAATCTTATGCGTACACAAGGGCACACACACAGGTAGCTATGTATTCATATACAGGAGACCAATAGGAACTTTAAAGCAAACACTAAAGAGGGTAATGAGTGAAGCCGAGCGGTGCATTCTCTATAATCCCAGCAGTGGAGGCCAAAGCAGTGCTCATATGGCGAGTACAAGGCCGGCCTAGCATACACAGCCAGACCTTGCCTAAATAAATGAGTACGTAAGGGATGCATCATAAAGTACAAAAGCGGTGACTTCCTAAGTTATTAGTCAACTTATTAAATGACCATGAAAATTTCACACACTAAAAGACAGAACAAGGGGGCAAAATTTTTATTGCACTTAACCATAACACACAAAATATTCAACAAAAACCACAGCCAAATCCATTGCTAGGTGACAGGTATAAGTCATTTATATATAAACAGTATTTACAAAGTATTTTAAAAACAGAATTGTAAACATTACAGCGCTGCATTAAGTACATCACAGAAACTTCCAGGAAAGAGTATTAACTCACAAATGTACAATTCTTTCTATTACATTCTAAAGGTTACAGAAACTTTATCTCCACTCACTCAGGCCTTTAACAATTTTAACACATTTACTATTTACTTTGTTACAAATCACAATATTAACGAAAATGTTAAAATTAAGCTTCAGAGTAAACCTTTACTCCAACTCTTGCCCTATGCCAGGCTCTCCCATTTCACAGAAATGATCTTGTTCTCATATTTAGTCTTCACTGGCTACTTCCTGCTCAGAACACAACATAACACCATTTCTTCTATTGGAAAGCTCAAAATTTAAAACTCCCCCAGCCTCCTGGTTCAGCATTTTCTCTTCCTCTTGGGTGCAGTGAACTCTGTGGATACAAAGTTAAAAAATCCATGGATTCTTTTTTTAAAAAAAATTGACATCTAAATGACAGGCTCAAGTAATAATACACATTTTGCCTGAATATATGTTAAACAGTCTAACCCAATCAACAATGTCCCATAGCCAAGATCCAAGAAGAAAACAGTGAGGGAGATAACAAATAAACACACACACACACCACGCACACACAGACACTAAAATGTATAATATATATTAAAATGTAAAGATACATGTATAATAAAAGCCACAACATGGTTCAGGTTGGGCTGGAACTTGCCAGTTACTCCTCAGACTTATAGTCTTGTTTCAGCTTCTTGAACACTGGGATTAAAGGTCTGTTTATTTACTGAGACTGGATCTCAGAGTATAGCCCTGGCTGTCCTCAAAGTGGATATCTTCCAAGTGCTGAAGTTACAGGTGTGTACCACCACACCCAGTGGTACACTCATCTTTATACTTAAGAAAGATTAGATGGAGATGATTGCTAACTTAAAATTTAGGAGAAAAAAAAAATCACTGCTGACACACATGTGAATTTCCTCAAATGAAACTGCAGTTTAGAGACTCTGACCTCCAATGAGAGAACAGAATTCCAATCTTACTGAGATGCCAATGAGACAGGAGATCTCTGTCACTCTGAATCCTACTACATACACTGCTTGAAATTCCATATGCCTTCCATACAATTAGCACGACCCCAGGGCAGCAACACTGAACTGTCTAGGTTAGTGCAAAGAGAAAGTGAAGTCTGATTCTATGACAGTGAAGCTGGAAACACAACACACATGCAAGTATTCTGCATCTTTCTGGCTCTCACAGCTAAATGCTGTAACTATCACACAAATAACCATCATTAAATACAATATGCAGAAACAAGAACCTTAGAAAGACATGATAGAGAGCTAGTCCTCCTCATCAATGAAAAGAAAAAAGGAAATGGGGAGAAGGGTGTCAGGAAGAAAAAGGAAACAGATTCCTAGAAGAGAAGCATCCAGGACTGAGAGGTGTCTCAGGCATGACACCAACAGAGTCCCTAGCAGATGTCCACATCCAGGTACTGCATCATTGCTTGCTGGCTGTGGACTGAGTCCATGATTACCAGTGCAACACTGACAAGCTCCAACAGGCCAAAGACAAGGGTTGGAAGAATGAGTCGCCTGTCGTGGGGAGTGCATAGCCCTGACTCACAAGCCTAAGTCCCTGCAGGAGCTAACAAGATGCACGTGTACCTGCTTTGCTGAAGCCATCCATGTCTTCTTCCTCCTCTGTAATAATAGGCATACTCAGGTGTAAAGACTTCTCTTCCTTACGTTCATTCGGAGCAATACCTAGGAATATTTAGAGACAGTGAGAAATGACTGTATACAGAAACAAGGAATACTAATCTTAGATGTTTCAATACTGAAATTATAGCAACATAATTATGCATTCTAGACTAAAAATCCTTTAAATGTTTATTTTCTAACTAGCTTACCAAGTAACAGATTTCCCCATGACTATCTCAGCCTTAAATGATCTCTCTCTCCATCTGTCTAATCTTTTAAGTATTAAGAAACGTGTGTCACTGGTCATGGTTGCACACATCTATAACCTCAGCACTCAGAAGATATCCACTTTGAGGGCAGCCTGGGCTACCGTGAAATCCAGCCTCAATTAATTAATTAATTAATTAAAAAAATACAGACAGGCAGACAAACAGACCGACCGACCAACCAACCACAGCACTCCAGAAGTTGAAGCTGAAGGATTACAAGTATAAGATCTGACTGGACCACAAAGCAAGTTCCAGGCCAACCTGAAATATGTGTTGAAACCCAGTACCTACAAAAACAAAACAAAACAAAAAAACAAACAAAAACAACAACAAAACCTCTGCTTTGAAAATTATTCTTTTATTAGGTAAAATAGAATGAGAAGATACAAAATTTGTGAGAGACACCTTCTTTGATCTTTATTACATAAAACAGGGTGTCTACAGTGACTTAGCCACATGTATTACTTTATAATTTAAAGTTGAACAGCTTTCCATTTTATTATTTTGAATACAAACACCTTTTCTCTAGCTATTTAAGACACAAGCTCACATCCTTCTTTGTTCCTATCTGCCAGTGAATTTCATTTTCAAAAATGCTGGAGTTGGGCTGGGATGTAGCTAGGTCAGTAGAATTAACCTACCATGCCCAGGTTCTGTGTTCAATACCCAGCACCATAAATCAGGCATGGTGGCCCACATCTATAGTCCTCTGCACTAGTGAGGTGGAGACAAGAGGACTGGAAGTTAAAGGTCTTTCCAGACTACACACACACAAGAAGTTCAAGGACAGACAGACATTACAGGAATTTAATCTGGCCAGGGAGATTGAGCAAACATCCCCCCACATGAAATCTACAACCTGCCACTCATACTTGCCCAGCATTTACCCAGCATCCTTCTCCTGTATGCGGAGATGCTCAGCATGCTTGTCTCCTCCCATCAGCCTCTGCACTCATTTGCATGACAGGCGCCCTCTAGTGCTTACAGGCAAGGCTGTAACTCCTACCTACCACATTGTCCCTGGGTTTCAAGGAAAACTCTAGTCATGTCACTTTCTTGCTCAAATATTTCACATACTTCACCTCTGCCCACTGAATTAGACCTAGGCTACTGATTCCACTCTTGAAGTTTGGCCATGATACAATTTTCAATGTTTTTCCAAAATTACTAAAAGTTAACATTGTTTACATGTGAACTAACATGGGCCTCACTCTTTGTACCCCAAACACCGCCCTTTCCAAGTCTTCTGCTGGGTGTCTGCCACCATGTGGATGCTGGAAATTAAGCCTGAATCCTACAGAAGAGTCAGTTATCCTAAACACCAAGCCGTCTCTCCAGCCCCTCTAGTTTTGTTTTTTAATAAGTGCAAAGTACTTCTTACACACATCCATCATGTATATATGTAATGGGTTGATATGACACTGCCTCCATTGTAGCAGTAAATATCAGCCCCTAAGGCCTGACTGCCCCCAGAGATCAGAGAATCTGCAAGTAGAACCAAATGTTATGTGACCTTCCCTACAAGTTATTCATGTTTGGTGAATAATGATGCCTACAGCCTACAGCTAGGCAGAATTGAGATGGGTAGGGTTTGGGGTGCCCAGGCTTTAGGACAGGGGAGAACCACGAGATGGAAGAAGGTAAAGAGAGGAGAAGACAACATGGGATAAGAATCTTAAAATAATGGTCATGAGGGCTGGCTAATTGGGTCATCTCAATGGTCTTTGTTTTATTTCTAACCAATATGTGAAGGCAATTTAGAGAAAGGAGAAAGGGTAGTCTTAAATGACATTAAATACAATTTTACATCTATAGTCAAAAAAAACACCTCCACTTGCATATATAACAAAATGATTCAAATGTGTCATAGACATGAAAGTGGTGCTTAAAGTTACAAAATGTGTAGGAGAAAACACTGAGAAACTGTTCTCAAATAAGATTTTTTACATGTAATACAAAAAACATAAATCATAAAATAAAAAATGGTAAATTGCACTTCTTCAAAATTACAATTCTTAAGGCAATGTGGTAGTGTGTGTTTGTAGTACCAGCACTTAGGAGGTGGAGGCAGGGGCTCAGAGGTTTAAGGCATCTGTATCTACACAGACAACCAAGGTAAGCCTGAGCTGCATGAGTCCCTGTCTTCACAAAAACAAATCAAATCATGACAAGCAAAGTTAAATCCTTCTTTTTTTCCCCTTGAGACAGGGTCTCACTATGAAGCCCTGTTTGGCCTGGAACTCACAGAAACTTTCGTAACTCTGATTCCTTAGCACTGTAAGGACTAATGGCATGCACTGTCATGTCCACTAAAATACTTATCTTTGTAAAAAATGTTATTAAAAAAAATGAGAAATTGAACTCCATCCTGGAAAAAAACATGCAAAATAAAATCCTGATTACTGATAGAGGTCTCTCTCACTATTCAACAGTAAGTACCTACTCAACTGGAAAAAACTGATCGGGGGGAGAATGGGCTGCTCTCCCAGTGTTCGCTCAGCTCCTAGGACCCACATGAAGGCTCCCAACTATCCTTAACTTCAGGAACCCGATGTCCTCTTCTGACCTTCGCAGGCACTGCACACATGTGGAACAGATGAAGGCAAAAAACCCATACACATAATAAAAAATAAATTTTAAGTTTTTTATTAAAAAAATGTGGGGTGGGGGACTCATAAGCACATACCTCTATAGTTGTTAAGGAAAGTCAACGAGCACCAAACTGACCCTGCCTTCTACCCTGAATAAGAAGGTGGTGAGAAGAAACATTGTAATAGCCAAAGCTGCTGACTCTGGGCCCACGCGGCAACTGGCCACTTCTGGAGGGGACGGAATAGGAGTGTTGTTTAACGGTTTCCTGTGAGATTGAAACATCCTACCCTGTGGGGAAGTTCTTCAAACAGGAAGGTACACAGCCCCAAAACAACTTCAGGAAGCCCCTGAAACAGATCAGATTCACTAAAGCCCAGAATCTCTCACAGAGGAAGGGAAGCCAAGTTTCAAAGAAGACTCTCAGACAAACTGAACTGCCAAGATTCTGAGACTAGACCAACTACCTGGAACCAGCTGGGCATCTGGAAGAGGGTTAGACCACTATCACATGAAAAGGTCACTCTCTAACCTGCTGAGCTGACCGCAGGCTATACAGTTGTTCCAGGTTCTCAGCTTTTGTGAGCTGTCACCCATGCTGGGGTGAGCTCTGGGGATACAGCTGTCTTTGAGTCATTTTTGTTCCTATAAATAGCCCTGCCAAAACTCACTGGCTTACCAAGTTGGACTTTGGTATCCATACTTTGTTTGGTCTGTCATTGGACCCCTGTCATCTGGGTGAGTAGCTGTGTCTCCCCAGGAAAAGTTTTGTCACATTGAAAAGGCGGCAGTTTTGCATTTACCCAAGATGTGGGGTTTCTGGATCACATGACATAGGTTTATAGAAAAGTTTTACATAAAAACTATAATGGCTTTTTTCACAACTGCAGAAAATGCCAACAGCCTAAATATCTTTTACTTAGTGTCTGGATATACAGTGGGACATGAGACAGTGAAATGCTAAGGGCAGTGCAGGAACCGGGCATATACAAGTAACAATACAGCTGACTCTCATGTTTGCCTGTTTCTAAAAGCAGAATAAAAGTTTGCCTGTTTCTCTGAAACAGAAACAGAGGGAAAAAAAAAAA